>PVLD010005441.1:0-112073 GCA_004027595.1 Dinomys branickii | reverse complement strand
GGAGAACTGTAATTTCCAGGGAGGCAGGGGGACTGAGGAGCAGGAGCCAGGGCTAGCACCCCTCTCCTAGGAGCCAGCACATCTGAGGCAAGGACCACCTGTGGCCCATCAGCCTAGAAGAGACTCTCTGGCCATATCGGACCCTTAGTTCACCCGCCCCAGGAAGAGCAGACAGCCTGAGCTTAGACATCGGCACAAGAAAAGTGGCATGTCTATGATGGCCTGACAATCACAGAAGGAGAAAGCTATGTTTCTGGAAGTGAGGACACGGCCCCTAGAGACAAGAAGTGAGGACACAGTCCCCCAGAGACAAGAAGTGAGGACACAGCCCCTAGAGACAGGAAGTGAGGACACGGGTTCCCTAGAGACAACCTATCCCTCGGTTCTTGTGGATCCCAATATCTGGCCTTCAAAACACAAAAGGCCACTGTGACTGGAAGGGGCTTCCCTTGACTCTGCTCAGCAGGATCTCCATCATCCTTTGGCAACAAGTATGCTTTCTTAATGCAATCCCTTGGCCCCAGGGGGGAGCACCCTTGTGGAAGGAGAAGCCAGCTTCCTGCACATACAGCAGGAGCACTGTCTTGTCAAGGAGGCTCGAGTGCCATCCAGAGCAGTGCACTGCTCTGCCACTGCCCTTGCACAGTCTGATATTCTCTTCCGACTCAGCTACTGAAAACCTCTTCTGCTGGTGTCAAAATGAAGAACCATGTTTGAAGAACTTAGTGTTTAAAATAAGCTTGATGTTGGGCATGGTGGCACACACCTGTGATCCCAGCACTTAGGAGGCTGAGGCAGGAGGACTGCTGTGAGTTCAAGGCCAGCCTGAACTTCACAGTGAGACCCTGCCTCAGAAAGAATAAATAACTAAATAAAAAGTCTCCAGCAACCCACTGTCTTGGCAGCATGGGCCTTCCTGACTCCCCAACACACTGCAGCCTCTCCACAGCACAGGGATTTTCTGCGGCATCCTGGGAGCTCCCCACCTATAAGAAGCACAGAAACGCTAAAAGGCAAAAGCAAAGCACAGCAGAGAGAACCGCACCATGGACCCTGGAACCCTGCATCCTTAGAACCCCACCCTCTGCCTTCTCCTACTGCCCAGAACCTCGCCCCATGCCACGCTCTGGGGTCTCAGTGATAGCAAAGATCGAAATGTTCACTTCAGAACAAATAATTCTGAGTTTCCCCACTGGGCCAAACGCAGATCGGCAGCTAAAGCACAGCAAACACAGGCGACCTCCCCTCCCGCAAGAGGACGAATGGCCCTGGCGGTAACCTCTACCCTCCTTGGCAGGAGGCACACCTGTGATCCAGCGTACCACAGCACATGGATTCCACTGGGAAAGGTGTAATAGTTGATGCTTTCAAACTGATTTTTCAAAAAATTTTGGGGAGGCAAACAAGCCTTGGCCCTGTTTCCCAACAACCCCTGGGGGAAGGCACGTGGCGAGTGTGTCTCTGCCTGCATGCGTGGCAGCAGGGTGGCTCCCTGGTGATGCACCCCGAGGATCCCTCTCCTCCACAGATGCCAAGAAGCAAATCTTGGCCACTGAGTGCTCCGAGTCCCACAAGCGAGCCCGAGGCACCGCAGCCACACTAACAGAGACGGATGGCCTGTCAGAGGAGAGGCTGGTGTGCAAGCAGGAGGAGCATGGGCACAGCCAGCCCTGCATTCAGAGGACAAGCTCCTAACACAGCGTGACAAGCCCCTGGGGAAGACAGGCTCCTTTATTCCATTCAGGTGCAGGGCGTGGGATGGAAGCAAGCGGGCCAGGACATGGTGCACCCCGTACCCCTATATGAATCCCGAGTCCCTCACACTGAAGGACAGGCAAAGAAGTGGCCTCCACTGTGCGGTCCCAAAAGCCTGGCCCCATGGTTGGGCCTACAGGGCACCAGATTCAGGCTCTGGGGGCTCGACACCTGCAAGGACAACAGCCCTAGGCGGTCCCTGTGAGTGCTGGCTTCAAATGAGCCACCTGCTTGGTAGAACAATGGTACAAGTGAACCCATATTTTAGGAAGCAAATATCTATTTACAGAGTCAGAGAGAAGTCCTTAGTAACAAGATTTGTACCTCTGTATAAATGCTGTTACTCTCTCATAAAGCCCTTATAAGAATAAATGAGAATCTTATTGATAGTTTTCAAAACAGCAAAAATCCTTGGCATTTACACAAACATTAAGTAAAGATAATAACATAAATAGGGAATTCAAATATATAAGGAGACCTGGAAGTCACACATTTCTTTCCTTTAGTTATAACCACATTCATGAATCACACAATTCAATCATTCCAGCTGAAAAACAAGAATAATTCTACTGGGTCAAAAAAAATGTTGCCATTATTCCAGGTTTGGGAGTGTTTTTGTTGTCATTTTGTCAACTCTGGCATAAAGAGCTATGCTTCAGAATAAAGCAACGGACGGCCACACAATGGGCTTCCCAGTGCTACAGAGCACACACTGCAGGAAGGATGCGATTTTAATAGTTAATTAAATAAGTGAAGGAGGCGATGACAACGACAGTGTTCTCCAAATGAATGACCAAACTACAGTGCAGTTTTCAGACAAAGAAAGAGCATGATGCACCTATTTCCTGCTGTTTAACTGAGAGCACATCATAAACTGGAAGCTGCAGTCCCACAGCAGTAAAGATCCCTAGGAAATGGAGGCTAATATACACCTCTTATTAAGACAAAAGTTTGGATAGGTCAGGAGCCAAAATCTCAGCACTAGCCCCAGGACCAATCAGTGGACTTAGAAGAAGAATCCAGATGAGGAATACAAATGTGGAGGATCCTGCTCTGAAAGGAAATGGGCGTGGGTGGCTCTAAGGGTGCCAGGCAGATGGTCCCCAAAGGACAAAGACACAAGACCACAGGCCCCCTGCCACCCATTGGGAGAGGCTGAGTCAGGCCCCCAACCTGTGTGCACACTGCCACGGTCCAGGAGAGGAGTGCCTACCTTGGGCCTGGGCCGCAGAACTGTGGGAGTAGCCCAGGGCCAGAAGTGCCGTCTCCACAAGCTGGCTGAAGAGCACATCCTTGCGCACCAGGACAAACTCGGCATGCTCCTCTCTGTTGTCATACTCGAGAGAGCCGTCCAGCTGCTCCACCACACAGAAGACAGGCACCATCAAACCTGGGAAAGGATAGCAGAGCACAGGTTACCTACCACGTAGCTCCAAGCCTGAGGGAAAAGATGGTGCTAAACGTTGCTCAGCTGGGACCCAGAAGCTTAGACTACCCCAGCTGCTCTTCAGGGGCCCGAGGGCAAGCAGGGCTCCCTTCGTATTACTATCCCACCACAGAACTGCCCCGGCAGCAGGACAAGCCCTGAGATCCCAGTCCTTAAAAACTGAGGCCCACCAGCGAGCTCAGTTCCAGCACATAGGCAGGCAAGGTCAGGGTGACCTCAGGAGCCTGTTCCACACACCTGCTTTTATCAGGAGCTGCAAATCAGCCCTGGCATTTTGTGATGATACCTGTTCTGACCTGGGAATGTATTTCCAAGCCTCCCTTCTAAGGCTCTTCTTGGGGCAGGGTGGCACATCTGATTTCAGGGCCTGAGATAGCACATGCATGTATACAAGAAGGGCAGTCAGAATTGAAAAGAAGCTCCTTTTGCAAGGTTCTTAGTTTGTGACTTGTGGTGAACAGGTCACCCACAGGCCTAAAAAGATCCTGATCGTCAAAGCTTTGACTAATGGTTAGCTCTTCCCAAGTATACATCCTCATCCCCTCTTACTTTATATATGAACACCAGTTACAACTAGTGTTTGTAGAGAAAAGAAGTAAACTATCCTAAAGAATAGAGCAAATTAGTTTAGTTGAAAATCTGTTGAAATCTGTTGTCACTGAAATATTTCTCTGCTTTGTATCAAAGTGTGAAAAGCTAAAAAATGTTTAATTCGCCAAACATCTTTAAACTGTTTTTTTATTTAAAAGATGAAAAAAAGTCATGCAGGCATTGAAATTTACACACAGCCAAGGCAGAAGATCCAAGTTTTATCAACACCAGAGTCATAAACTCGGACTCTGCCCTGCACAACACACTCACGTCAGTGTGTCCCGGAAGGAGGTCACCAGGGCCCCTCGCCCATGAGAAGCTCAGGGAGGTGGATACTGGAGGTCAAGGAAGGGGCTTGCCCAGGACAGCGAGACCCGGGAAGGCCTGGAAGCCCTCGATGCCTGACTGTCCCCAGGAGTCCTAACTCACTCCCTTCTGAAGGGTGCACACAGGAGCAGGTTCCCTGCAAAGGACTGGCTCCCAGACTGAGCTTTCTGCTCTGAGATAATACAATGGTACAACTGGTTTCCGTGTGCTAATTATTATTATTAAAGATAATGAGTATTGGGTACAATTATTAAATGCTGCCATTATTAACAGTAATAATATTCATTAAGCATTGTTATCATTAAAAAGCACAGTAATTATTATTAAGGCTGCACAGAGGCCAGCAAATCCCGTCAACCACGCTGGGCATGGGTGCCAAGTGACCCAGCAGCACCGGCTCTAAGAGCAACAACACACTCTACTGTGTGTAGCACACAGGCTGCCCGTGGTGTAGACGGATGGGAAGTACAAGGGTGGGCAGATCAGGCTTCCACACAAGCGGAGGATTTAGCCTGGCCACAGGGTGCTGCAGAAAACAGCTTGAATGGGGGCCGTCCCTGCAGATGACACGTCTGTCTATTCATGCTGAGTTTGTAAGACATAACAAATGATACGCTCTGCACCAAGTTCTCTCTGCAACTGCTCCTGTCTGGGTTCATTCACACGGACAGCCCTGAGCCACTGCCGTGTGCTGCAGGCCCTGCCCTGTACAGGGAGCACTGTGCTACCTCCGGTGCTAACCCCCGAGCTGGCTCGGGTGTCTGGCCAGGGAAGCTGGCTGACTTCCACTCCCCAGGGCACAGCAGGTCCCTGCAGGGCCAGGTGGCCAGTGGGGTCAGGAATGACTGACCACAAGTGCCTGTGTGTGTACACAAGGTCACAGCCACACATCCAAGTGTGTCAACACCGAGTGCCACGCATCTGGGCACCAGATAAGATCCCTGCTGAATCCAGTCGCCTCAGAGCTTTTATGTGATGATTTCCTGGGACTATAAATCTTTTGCAGTTCTACAGTCCAGTGAGAAACTTTACATCATGTTAAAAAGACAGGCAACATTAATAGTTCAATCAGCAGATCACAGAAACGCAGTATAAAAGCACAAGGATCTTATGACTGTCAGTAAGTGAAGCATTTAAGTACTGCTGTTCAGTGGCTGAAGGACACAGTGGAGAGCTGACCAGGCAGCAGAAGACACCCGCACTCAGCAGGCAAGCACCACCCAGGTGGGCATCGCCGCCTAAACAACATTAACCTGCAGCAGGTGATGGTCCGATTTGTTCTGAAGCAGATACACAGAGCCCACTAAACTAGCACAGAAACATTGTATTTAACCCTGAGAAAATATTACCTTCCTTTTAGAATTTGATCTAAACAATTATTGTTTTTACACTAAAATGTTGTCTTTCGGAAAAAGGAAAGCAAATAAAAACTAGATGGATACCTCACACCAATAAGAGAAATGAAGAGTCGTGAGGAGTGGTGAACAGCATGACCGAGGCCAGGGTGGGGGACGCTGGCTCAAAGCTTTTAGCCTTTAACACGACAAGTCCCTGGGAGAGGCCGGTCCCTACTGTGTCCATCACCCACAATCCCCAGAGACAGGAAGAGGAGGAAGGCAGCAGCGGACAGGAGAGGGAAGGATGCTCTGAAGGCAAGGTGAGGGGGAAGAGTCACAAAGCGAGTCCCATGGGACCGCAGCAGGGCAAACCAGGGTGCACTCCTTCACAGCCAGCTCCAGAGGCGGTGGAAGCAGAGTGCGTCCGGATATGTGCCTGGTATTATTTCTCTTTTATGGTAGCACAGACCCATTTCCAGATGATCCAAGAGAACTTTGGGCCTTCTGGTCCAGTCCTGCTAAGCCTTTTACAACGGCGGCAGGGAGCTCGATCCGCAGGCCGGGCGCCCGGGCCCAGCTGTGCTCTCATGTTAAACCCCATCCTGGCAATCAAGATATTTGGAAAATTCTGTCATAGAAAAAGCAAAGCAAGCCTGGAACCCTCCGTCCCAACATCAGAGCTATAAGGCTGAACTTGCTGCTTCCAAGACATTATTTCTAAAAATGTGTGTAGTTATAGAAAGTTAAACATTTTAGCCAGGTGTGGTGGTGCGTACCTATAATCCTAGCTAATCAGGAGGCTGAGGCAGGACTGCAAATTTAAACACAGCTTAGCAACTTAGTATGGCCCTTTCTCAAAATAAAATTAAAAAAGAATTTTTAAGATTACTATTACTGCAGCCTCTCCACAGCACACCAGTCTCATAAACCAAGACACAAGGACAAATGGTCAGCAGGATAAGCAGCACCCAGCCAGGAGGCTGTGACCTTGGCCGTCACCCCAGCCAGGTGGGTGAGCCTGTCATTTATCTGTGCTCCTGCAACCATGCAAACGGCCAGGTCTCCATGCTGGGTCTTCGTGAGGATCAGACTGTATGACATGTTTACCGTGTCTGACACGGGGCTCCCAGACACTGAGCCTGTGGGTTCATTTCTGAGCATTGGCATCAGTGCCACGTAATGGGAAAGGAGCCCATCTTGTCTTCAGGTTCTGAAAGCCAGGCTCAAGATTCTCCCTGAGCAACATCTCCTCTGAAGAAAGACGCTGCCAGCCTCACCACTGCTCCACGAAACCGACAGCACCGTGCCAACAGGAACGGCTCGCAAGGCACGCCGCCCGGAGCGGGCCAGGGCCCGAGTGCGAAGACAGGGGCGCCAGACCACACTGCTGGCCTAACACGGCACCAACCATGGGCCAAGGCACTGACCATGGCTCCTCAGGCTGAAACGTGCTGCAAGTGTAGAGCACACTCAGTTTCAAAAAAAGCAATAAAAATAAGTAGATGGTGACAATTTTAAAAATTAATTGCATGTGGAAATAATATTGTGGACACATTCAATAAAATACGCCATTAAAACCAACATCACCTGTGCCTGCAACTCGTGTGAAGCAGAGCTCCCAGGGAACGCGCCACTGTGCTCGTGGCTTTGTCACGCCCCACCCCCACAGAGCCCAAGCACCGCAGGAGCACTGCAAGGCCTCCTTGCTCACCACAGACTCAGTGCCAACCTGGCCAGCACAGGGCAGGCAGGCGAGCCTCACCCTGACGCCCTTTCGCTCTCCTCTGCTTCGGGACTAGGAACGGGAAGGTCACTGTGCTCCAACTCCGGTGCCCACAGTCATGGGCATCAGCAGGCCGTGGGTCTACGGCTCCTTCTTTGCCTGCTCGGCCCCTGCCTGGCCAGCAAACGGCTTTACTCCCTCCCCTCCCTACTTGCCAGGAGCACTCAGGGCTTTAGGAGAGGCCACTGTGCAGGTGGCCTGCTGTGCAGGACGCTGAGCCCCAACAAAGGCAGTGGCCATCACCCAGCAGCACGTGGGCTCAGGACGGGATCCCCACCTCTGGGGGACACCGGGCTCCACAGCCTCCCAACACCTGCAGGCACCCACGCCACCTTTATCCGCTCCTGTGCTTCTCGGGCCAGGCCCCTGCGGATCTAAGTAACAGAGCTGAGACCAGGGCCGGTGGGGAAATGTCCCCAGGAAACACCTCAGCGAGGGCAGAGCTCAGGTTGTACTGCTTGGGTCCCATGCTGTCCTTGGACAAATGCCAGACCCTGGCCCTCTGCCCAGGCCTTGTCCTCATCCGTGAGCAGCCTGGCCATGCCAGTGAGCCCAAGTGCCTGCCAGGCTGGGGACAAATGCAGAGGAGCCTGTCCGGCTGGGCCTCCTCTATGGAAGGAGTCCCGCACGACAGGCACTGGTGACTGCTCCCTTCCTTCTTTCCAGGGCTGCAGCTTGGTGCCAGCACAGAGAAGCCCTGAGGCTGATGTAGGCCACAGGTCTCTGTGCATCACAGGGAGGGGCCTCACTTGGCCCTACATAGGCACCAAGCCACAGAGTGTCCCAACAGCCTGCGACACAGTCTGCCCCGCAGCCACAGGTGTAGGACCCTTCGCACAGCAGACTCCCAGAGAACCCAGGCCTGCAGCAGCCTGAGAACCTCACGTGTTCACCCTCGTGCTCCGGGTGAGGGACAGGGCACCACACTAGCAGCAGCATGCCCTCTCACCCTCAGCCTCTCCTCCACCTGGGACGACAAGGAAAGTTAGAATGCCAGGACCTACAACCCAAAACAGACAGGAAGGGTAGGGCCTCTCTACCAAGCGGCTGTGTCTGTCCTCCCTCCTGGCCCCTCTGGCCACCCCACCCCAGCGGCCACGCTGGGCACAGCAGTGCTGCCCCTCCCATCTCCTCCTCACAGCACACTATGCACAACCGGGGATCCTCACAGCTGCACCTGATGTCACTGGCAACCCTGGTAACAGCCAGGTGGCTGGAACATCCCAGCCACGCTGCTTCACAGCCGCTTCCTCTATGAGCCCTTCCTCAAGTATCTATCTTTGTCGTGAAAGAAACATGTTTTATCGTGGATTAACTCCTCATGGGATGCATTTCAGAGGGTGTAATCAACTCTTCCCACCAGCTCCAGGAGAGAGAACAGTGTGACGGAGTACAGAAGCAGCACCCAAAGGTACATAGGTCCCCAGGGGTCCTGCAGGACCAGTTATGCTGCTATGTGGGTCTGCTTTTCCTCAGCTCTCTAGCCCATGAGGCCTGGCAAGGGGTGACACAGCCTGGATCTTGGGCCGAGCCAGAAGGCTCCTCGTGGGAGGGCAGAGCGCAGGTTCACGCAAGGGCCCCTGAGTAACCATGCCCCGCCCTCTCCCCGGCAGCAGGCTTGGGCAGGGTCCCCCCAGCAAGGCTAGTGCTGTCCAGGCCTAGAGCCTAGCTTAGCTCCAGAGACAGAGACAGCACTGGGCCAAAACAAGCCCTCAGCCTGAGTACCCAGGGTGGCATGGGAGCCAGACCGAGCTCCACACCCGTACCAGCCTAGCCTGCGTCCCCACCAGAGACCACAGTCCAACCTGAGCCACATCCCCCTTGGCCCCAGGACCGCCATGGCACAGCAGGACTCATGGACACCGGGGAGCCACGCAGTGGCCACCTACCAAACACAGCCTGGCCACCCCTGGGCAGTCCGCCCTGGACCAAACTCCTGCCATCTGCAATGGCAGGAAACAGCAGGCCTCCAGATCAGCCTTCACCCTCAGGTCCAAGTCAGCATTGCTCCAGTATCAAAACAGTGATCCCTAGAGCAGGAACAGTGATTCACGCCTATAATCTGAGCACTCTGCGAAGCCAAGGCAGGAGAATCACAAGTTCAAGCCTCCCCTGGGCCATTAAGCAACTTAGTAAGAACCTGTCGAAAGAAAAAGAGAGGGGGAAAGAGGGAGGGAAGGAGGATGGGAGGGACAAAATGAGAATTACAGCTAGATACTGATCAGTACCAGACTCAGGAGCCCAACTGCCCAGCAGCCCTGTGGCCTCCTATAGGGGCCATCAGCACTGGTCAGCAAGGAGCACTTTCCAGGAAAGGAGCTGGGCAGACAGTGGCAGCGATGGGGCAGAGGCTGCTGGGCCGCAAGGCTTCGTCCACGGAAGGCGCTGGCCCTCACATCCTGCACCAAGGGACCAAGGCCTCTTTGTAAAGTCGGTGACTGGAGACAACACACTTCCTGATCCCGGTTTGGAAAATTATTTAAAAAATATAAAGTAGGAGGCAGGAGCCTGGGAATTGGAACAGTGCAAACAGGCAGCCCACAGTGGATAGAGCGCCCTGCACACAGTGCACAGTGCAAGGTTCCTCTTGGGGGCCGACGTAGCCGTGGCCCTGGCTGTGGCCTGCAGCACAAGGCCAGGAAAGCGACTCCGCCCCAGCATGAGAAGGCCAGGATTTCTGCTCTCTGCTGTGTGAAGCTGTGTTCTGGAGACTTCTGAAAGGGTCATGTTAAAATTAAATGTTCAAGGCCAATTCTCGCCCCTCATCTCATTCTCATCCTCCCCTCTGGAAAAGCAGGAGAGCCAAAAGAGCAATGAAAATGGCCCTAAATCAACAATCCCCCCACCAGCGTCAGCACAGGTCCGGGCTCTGCTGATGTCACCGTATCTACTTCACAGGGCTGCCTAAAACCCCGGCCCAAGCGCCGGCCTGGCATGAGAAGAGCTCAGCCGGCTCCGTTCTCCGCCAGGAGTTAATAAAGGAATCCAGTGCACAGCTCTCAATCAGACGCAATGACCCAGGCTTCCAGGGGCTCCCTCGGAGCACCCGGGCATTTCCTTCAGGGAGTTTACCTCGCAAAAATTATTAAAAATTGAGATCAAACACTGGCCAGAGCCTCAAAGGAAATCATCCTAGAGTGGAAAAAAATTTATCAAATTAAAAAAAAGTAAAAGGAAAGTTTCCAGAGTGAAAAATAAAAGGCTTTCACCCTGACGACAACTGCTGACAGTGTTTAGGGGTGGAACAGGCACACACTCGTGGATGTTTCACAGAAGTGTAGAAGCATCACTGTGAAATGAACGAGAGGAAACTGCACACCACCAAGCTCCAACAGACGGGCAGCCATTCCTGTGTCCACCAACACCTGTCAGAGGGGGCAGCAGCCACATCCCGGAAAGAAGGACACCCAGAAGGAAGGGAGAAAGAGAGGACAGGAGAGGACAGGAGCAGGTAGACAGCTGGACGCAAGGCACCCTGTGCGCTGTGCAGTGCCCAGGGGACACTGGCTCTCGGGTCTCCGGGACTCAGATGGAGTTAATAAAATCCAGCCTACATACAGAGAGCCTGGGTCTGACAGAATATTTACTTCCCAGACAAAATATATATGTACCTGTGTAATTAGGGCCAGTATTTAAATCAGAAAAAACAGAACACAGCAGACTAGCATATTATTCATTTTTCCACTTTATGGTTCTAAAACATTCTAAATTGTGTACTTTATATGACTTCAAAAATAAAATATAAATTTAATATTTAAAAGACTGTGGAGACCATGTAAATCACTGTATAGAAATCCATTCTCAATCCTATTTTGTCCTTACTACATTAGCCAAAAACTATCACCTAGCCAAAAGAAGAATATTTGGCTTTTTTTTTTACTGCTCTTAAGAAGTCTATCAAGGCCTAAAGTGATCTGCTTCCTGAACAAAGTGAGGAATCTTTGCCCTAAAGAAAAGAAAAAATTTACCTTCCTCAAAAGAAAAAATCATGGATGACTCTGAAAATATTTTAAATTGAGGGTGATTCGAGGTATGAACACCACCAGCTCACAGAGGTTTCACTTCCCCTAAACTCCCTGGGTTTATAAACTCTTTAAGCAAAAAATAATCTATAAGCCTCAAAATGAAACATACTGGTGTTGCCCTCCCTAAAGGACAGGATTTCAACACAGTTCTAATCTTGCAAGCTGAACATAAAATAGCGAAAACATGAGTCCAGCACTCTTTCAAGCCCCTGGTTAGGATGCGCAGGGTTCATGCGGGGGCTTGCTGGAGGGTGTGGTGTGGGTCTGCGGGCACCCCAGCTCACCCCTGAGCAAGGGCAGCTCTTCCGTCTAGCACCCTCACTGCCAGACCTGGACCAGGACACACAGGGACCACATACCACAGCTCCCCTGCAAAGAAGTTCATTCTTTATCTTGCTGACAGAATTAAGAGCAGAGCAAGCCTGGTTTATTATCCGACAAAAGCATCGCAGAAGCCCTCGCAGTGGAAAGAACTGTCTCCTTAGCCCACTTCCACGCCATGCATCAACCTTCGGCGTAATTGTGTTTGACAGAATATAAGCTCTTGGCAGTTAACTTGTTTACAATAAATGCTTAGTTTGGGTACATGGACTGTATTTCAGTCTTACAAAATATCAAACACCAACCTACAACAGCCCCATTATGGGGCCGAGAATTATTTTGCTATAAATCTTTTTATTGGGGGACCGAGGGAATTACTTTGCAGCTTGCTTTCCACTAACCACTTGGAGCAGTGTGAAAAGAGGAGCATGTCTGCCCGGCCCAGGATCCGCCCTCCGTCGCTCGGGTGTCTGGTGGGGATGCGGCGGCACATGCAGGGTGGCCCCAGGCCTGCCACGGTGGCACAACACACACAGGGACAAAACAGTTCCACGGGGATTCCTGGCATTTCCCACGGCTACCTGTGTCCTGGGGGAGGCTGTGGCCCTGTGGACACCACCACGTGGCCAGCTCCACTGAGGGTTTACAAGGTAGCTGCAAAAATTCGCTCTTGGCTCAAAGCTGGCAGAGGAACATGCCTGTAAACAGCGGCAGTTCTGCTGAATTTACCCAGATTCATTCGAGAAGGGAAAAAATCAGGACCACCTTATTTACCCTTGTAAAATGGCCTTCCCTGGGACTCAGAGGTGGAAGAACTTCCCCGAGAGAACAATGTACTCTTCTCATGCAGCCCCAGTGACAAAGGCGTTTTGGTCCTCTACTCCACGGTGGCCAAGTATGAAGGGGTCTGAGGCTCTTTGTAACCAGCAGCGAGCCACTCCGAGCCTGGCGCCAGCTCCTCTGTGACAGGGACACACCTGTTCCCACGCACGGCCATCTACCTCCCCCGCTGGCTGTACCTTCCCAGCGACTACACCACCCGACTCCTGCACTCACTGCACGCTGACACCACATCCATGTATAAAAAGGATTGCCTTAAGAATTTTAGTGTAGGTATATCGCCCAAAAAAAATAATCCTGGAAAATGCAGTCACTTTATGAGATTCCCATTTCTTTTCTTCTTATCTATAACGACAGGTGGCATAAAGAATTCCTTTTGTCTCTCAGCTTCTGATAAGTCACTGAATTCTAAGTTTTAAGCGCCCTCAAAAATGATTTTATAAAAAAGTTACCACACGACTTTCTTATATACAAGAGCAAGGTGGAAGAAAAGTATTTTCATTACATTATCAGCATCGCAGATATTTCTTATTACTATCAAAAGTGCTACTTTGCTATAGGAACTAATGGAAAATTGTTAAATTCACCTAAGATAATCACTCCTTTCTTAAAACTAAAAGATGCCCTTTTAAAAGCTTGACTCTTTAACTGCTGTTTTCTTAGGGCAGGTGGGACGTGAGAAGGAGGTTTATTAAAAAAAAAAAAAACACTTTTTTAATTGTAAAACAAAAATTCCCTCTAAGGCAAAATGACATTATGCCAAGTTCCACTCAGAATTACTGTTTAGGTTTAAACTGTAAAGTCCAGAAAAAGCGGAACCACTAATAGACCCTTAAGGCTCATGGCATTCACCAGCATTAGGTTATGTAAATGGTAAGACTGAAAACCCTTTGCTGACAAAAGTATTTTAATGAAGCCGCTATTAACTGGGCTCCCTGGACTGAGTAACAGTTTTAAAAAGCTTTTTTGGACTGTTTGGTACAAATTCCACCACAGAGGAGATGGCTGCGTGGTTGGGACAATTCTGGGGTGGGAGGTTCCCGCCAGGAGGGTCCCTCACACTCTTATCTGTCCTTGGATTTCACCGTCCTCGAGAGCTTTGCAAGTCACAGGCTCAAGAAACCTGTAGCAATAGATTAAAGAAACAGCCCCTCCACTGAATCCAGCCTCACATCCATCAGGGGCCTGGGCTGATCCCACCATCACCCCCTTGCCTGCTAGCTCCCCACTTCTGTGCAAGGGCAGCAAGTGGGGCAAAGCAGGAGCACCCATGCTCTGGGCTGCTGCTGCCTGCTCTCTGGGCAGGGCCAGGGGCCAGGAAAAGAAAGGCTGGTGACGCAGACCAGAGCTGGACCCTCTGCAGCTGTCTGGAGGCAGTCTGCGTGCTGTACTCCAGGTGGGTATCAGTGTTGAGCATACAAGGAGCCTCTGCTCACCTGCTCAGGGAAGGGGATGACAGCAGACCAGGGCCACATCTAGCCCTTTGCTGCCAGGGAGCTGGGGTGCCATGCGCCGCAGGTGGGATGTCGGTACTCGGTGTCCCTGGTCAACCTGCAATTTTAACATCTCCGGCAGGCTCTTCCTGCAGGCTCCTGCCAGCAACCCAGGGAAGCACATCACCAAGCGGGCATCCAGTGCAGATTTTAGCTAAAAAAGCCCGCAAGTCAGGAAGGGCACTCGGTTGCTCTGCTTCTCCTCTAGGACGAGAAATGTGTACATGGTGTGACAGGTCCACCTCATTTTTCTTAATGATGTTTTTATTATTCTTTCACCTAATTAAAGTAGAAATGGATATTGCATCTTCTGACTGTATAATTGTTATTGTAATCTGTTTTCGATCACTGCTTGGGAAATGGGTCCAAAACAACATAAACTCTCCACTGCCTCAGAAGACGAGCCATTTTCTTTTACTACGACACTTAAAGAGACATTTATCATGCTGCTGTGTTACCATCTCTGGATTATGACAAAAGAAAGTTCTTGTTCTTTTAACCAAAAAATAATAACAATAGCTCAAAAACACAATTTGAGTTCTAATATGAATCTGCTTTTCTAATAAGCTACTAGATATATCAATTTTGCCTTTCCTTACATTTAGTGAAACCAATGAAATTAAATGCCTGACTTTAATACAGGGTATAATCTGAGAACCTATAAATACTCTTATTTTCACTCTATGCCTTTTGTCATTTTCTAGGAGTTTTAGGCACGACATTGAACCAAATATTCTCTTTGCAAAGAAAATACTTTTGTGTGTCAAAAGAAATCAATCATATCAGTTATAAAAGCACCAAAACATGTGCTCGAAGACATCTTTTAAAGAAAGAAAAGGTAAAACAGTGGCAAACATGACGGAATCCAAGCTGTTGGCGCGAACACACGGTGCTGAGGAAACACTCCAACTGGAGCCTCTCTGTGTGTATTTTTTGGTATCTTACAAGTCTCCACGGGAACAAAGACCACGCTGCGCATCTCAGTCCCTGCGGCCGAGTGGCACCAAGCCGTCCCTCCAGTGTGAAGCGCAACCGTGTTTATAAATAGCAGCATGCAGGGCTCCCCCTTTTCTTGGTCTTTGTTGTGTGTTGCGTTGCAGCTTAATAACCAACTGCTGGACAGGACTGCATTCCAAGAGCGAGGAGCTGGTTAAGGGCCGAGCTAAATCTGCCTCCCCACCAGTGAGCAGTAAAAGCGTCAAGAAGGACTGAAATTGAAATCGACTTCCCCCAGGGATTCTACTGCCCTAATGTGCCATAACCACAGATCACAAACATGCCTGCTACAGATAACTTTATTTCAAGGTTCAAATTCTTGAAATTTCTACTAATGCTTTTTTTCTACATTTTGGGCCTTTGTCAAATTAGGAATTATGACATCCACTAGTCTTTCTTTTTAAAGGTATAGACATTGATTAAAAAGGGAGAAAGTCCATGTTATACACCTAATTGCAATAATTATATATCTCAGACACATCTGTACATATTATGTCCTTTTGCATAATTTTTAAAATCTAAAATTAAGTAAAACTTTGCAGTAGGAGGCAAAAGATACAGGTTGTATGAGATTACAAAAGCCTTTCACTGCCACTTAATTATACTGACTTTACCACAATTTCTAAATCACTTGCTATTAAACAGCAAAACAATTCTGTTAATTGAAAAGGGAAGTAGAGAGAGTCCCATGATATCGAAACCTCCACCATGAAGCATTTTTATTAAACACTGAAGCGCGCCATGCTTGTGGGCTTGAAGGGGTAAAAGAAGAAAGTAAACGGCTGATTGATAACAATGAAAAAAGCAACATGACTTCAAAAAATAGAAAATACCACATTACAGAGGCTACATCTGTGCTGTTCATTTTAATCTATGAGTCCTCAACCAGTGTTTGTTGTAGCCAAGACCTCCACACCCCTCTAAATACCCATCCCAGGTTTCTTAAGGATAAGATGATGCCTCCTTTGTGCATAAAGATCCACGGTTAACACACAGACATTTTTAAAAACTCTCTTGTATTTTAAAATGAAAGGAACTTGCAGCTCTCCTTGCTGGCACCCAAGTAGCAGCTGAGGAGCAGGGGTGGCTGGAGAAACCCACACCACCCTGTGCGGCGAGGGGACCCACACAGTCCCCAAAAGCCACAAAGAAAGGAGGGACCCTAAAAGGCAAACTCGTCCCCTCACTTCTGAGCTAAGCATAAAGGTCTCCTAGTTGAAACCATTCTCAGTTATCCCCCCCAAAAAATAATGAGTTAAGATGCATGGGTCAGATCCAACACTGCACTGCTGTTCTTACTCTCGGGGAGCAGGGGAGGGCGGACTCGCTGCCAAGGCTTCTGAAAAGAGAGTTTGGGCTGCTAATTTTCCGTTCACAAAATCTAAATTCTCCTTCTGCATCTCACACACCCATGGAATAATATGAAACAGTATTATATCACTGCAAATTGAGACATTTTTATCAAAATAAAGAGTGATGATGCCAGCATTTCATTTGTCATTTCCCACTTGTCACTTCTCACTGACAAACTGTTACACATACAACTTTTGTCAAATGCTCCATCTTTAAATATGTTCCAAATGCCACTGTACCTCAGCGTTCGTGCAGGGAAGAAAGTAAAAATCGCTATGCTGCTGTGCACCAGGTACACACGTTTTCTTAAAGCTTACTTACTAAATAGACAAGATGTTTTACTGACTTACATGCTCTGCAGGGTGAAGTCTGGCCTCCTGAAATAATAGTTTATGCACTAATCTGAGACTTAATTTTAAGAAACTTTTTTAATGAGGAGAAATCGTGTCAGTTTCTCAACAGAAACAAAAACTCTAAAAAGTAACCAAAGAAAATAACATAATTTGGAATTCATCTAAGCCTGCTAACCTAATCTTTTTAAAATACACACATATAAACTGTTTCTACACTGAATTCTTAAGAAAAGGAAAGAACGAAAGAAAAAAACAAGAGTCTTAAATCAACAAAGTAGAACCACCAAGCTTTACTCCTTATGCTCTTGCCAGCTACACTAAAGAATTAGCATAGTCTTGCCTGGAATAAACTTCATTTTCTTATTCCTAAAATGACTCATATTCATATTCTTAAATATCTAATAAATGATGATTGGACTGTTTTCGCTCACTACAGACATAGGTGAGCCAACAGGAAAAAAAAAAAAATAACACTGAGATATACAGACTAACTCTGCTGTTTACAACCCCAGGGAAAGGATGATATTACTTTTTTTTTCAGGGGTTAAAAAAACAGATGCCCGAAGGGACATTTATGTAGTTCCAACACATCACACAAACACACACAAAGCACACAACACACACACACATTTCACTGAAGATGATCCTGAATATATAATGGTCAGTGGGTTTCTGCTGATGGAACGTAAGTCATCCAAAATTACTTGAAACACCAAATTATGCTCAGGACTTTGAGGGGCGGATACCCTATGTTCTGTTTAATGTGTATGTTCCATTGCATATATTTTTTGACCAAGTATATCTTTATTTTAATAACAGGCCAAGGACTAAAAACACTTTACAGAAGGGCTATTTTTCTACCTCAGCAAAACTACAGAGGACATGCTGGATTGTTGGATGACCCCAAAGCCTACGTTCACTCTATTTAACAGATCTTAAAACCTTAAAAAAAAAAAAAAGTATAAGAAATACAATCTTTTCTCTTTTGAAGAAATACTGTGAGTCCTTCCTATAAACATTTCTTGAAAATGGGATTTTCTCATCTTTCCCATGCTTACACTTATATTTCTCTATTTCCAAGTAGTTTATGTTTTTAATATAAATATCTATATTCTTTTATACCTGCACTCCTTTCAAAAAGTAAAATGTCTATGACTGCTAATACAATGTCCACACCTGACCCATAAAGGAAATGTTCCACGTGTAGATGATTAAACTGCTGTTGCAGACGATGTTCAGCTCTCAGTGAGGCCCTGCGTAGTGATCCTGATCCCATTTGCTCCCCTGGTGGAACACATCAGTGCACACAGCATAGTGCCTTTCCCCTGGAACAAGCAGTCATGTTCCTGGAAGGGCTGCCTGGTAGCAAGAGCAGCTCCACTGCGGGTGAACCAGCTAGCAGATCACTTCAATCCACAGTTTTTCAAAGAAGTTGTTATTTTTACAACAAAATATTTTTCAAAGGTAAGTTTAAAAAGAAGTTATTTCTATAAGATATTCCCAATATTCTCTATAAATATTTCCTTTAAAATCTAGACTATCTAATGCCCCCCCAATCATAAAAATTCATAGGAAAAATGAAAAATATAAAAATGATTTCTGACGTTTAATGCCTCCTATCAGCAAATACGCCATCTGGTATATTCCAGCACTGTTCATTCAGCTTAAATAAAGCTGTCTGAAAGTTCTTCTCTAAGCCAAACATTAAAAAGTGGAAGGCTTGTGCCACCCTGAATGAAACACAGTCCTTATCACTACTAAAACACAACTGGCTGGCACCTTCCAGCAGCCCAGGCAGAAGACAGGGTCTGCCTGCTCTGCAAAGACCAGAACCACTTTTGCTTCAGGCTACGTCAAGGTTGAGGCTTTCCCTGCAGCACACTTAGGGGCTGGGCTGACGCTGGCAAGAGGGGTCATCTGATTCTGATTTTCATCGTCCTTAATAATCTCTTCTGTTTCTAGAAGTTCAAATGGATCTGTAAGTTCTAAGCAACCATTTCACAAATATAAATGTCCCCACCATTAATCATCCTTTTTCGAAATCCTTATGGAGTGAATTACTAGCTGAGAGGGGACGCCAATTCGAGTAAGTGAATGTTACCCAGCAGGGATATAAAGCTGTCAACACCACCGTGCTCTTGCTTGCTCTAAGCTCTCTGCAGCCTTCATATGTTTTTTAAAGAGATATTAGCCTTTTTTTTTCCTGAGGACCTTCTATAAAAGCTGACTGTCATACACATCTAAGCTCTTATACGTGCTTTAAAATGTATACATGCTTTAAAACACACTGCTTAAATACAAGCAAGAACATCCTACAACGTGTTGCAAAGTCCAAGCAAAGTCCAAGCAAAATCAATTTATTTTCTAATAGTCATCTAACACTACATTGCACTAACTACTATGTCTCCCACTAAAAGTCAAGCTTGAAAACTGTGGTGGATTAGCTATCACCTCTACTGGTTAAGTCCAGACCCTAAAATCTTGCTCCTATTTTTGTACAAATATTGAGCTTTCATCCAAAATCATAACAAACTTTCTTTCCCTAAAAAAGGAGAATAGCAACAGATTTTACTATTGCAACCAATGCATTCAAAACCACTCAACTGTCTCACTGCCTATCAAAAGCATCAGCTAAATTACCATTTTATTGAGCAACCAATTACCTCAGTGTTTCCCGTTTGGGTTTGGGGAGCATTTTTAAAAAGGGAACACTAAAGGTTAACAAATGTGTGCTCCCAAATTCTGAGCTCTACTTCTCAATGCGGTTTACAGTAGACACCTTCACGACGGACTACAGGACACCTGAAAATGGTAAGTGACGCTGAGTCACAGTCCCTGCAGTTATGTATACTTAGTATATCAATTTATAAAGAAAATTTAGACACAAGGATATACAGAAATGTAAACTATTTCGTATTTATTCTACGTTCAAAAAAGTCTTTCAATTAGTACCTCCAACTAGAAATATATTTTGAACATTTTTAAAATTGAGAATATGCATTTCTAAAAGGCCTGGCCCTACTCTAGTCTATATACATGATTAAAAGTTACAAAGAAATGAAATTATTAACATCTTAATGTACATTTGGAAACTATATAAACTTAAACCCACAAAATAATTATTAACATTCAATAAGAAAGCTTTGTGCTATCGAAATTTTAGATTCTAAGTTAACATATATTAAAATTCTCAAAATCAACCTTTTCAAACACCCTATGCTATACAGTATGAAAGCTTTCTCTTTTACAAAAATAATCTTAAAACTACCCCATATAAACTATGTTAAGCACTGTACTACTAAATATTGTAAGTGTACACTGAGACAAAATATGTCATCTTTATTTGCAGTTTGGAAAACATACAATAAGACTTTTGATATTACTAAATGAAGTTAAACCTCAGAGAAGGTAACTAAAGCAGCTTACAACAGTGGTTTGTATCAAATTTAAAATAATTGATCAAATAAGAATTATAGTCTCAGAAAATCTGAAATGCAACCACCACTTTACACTAACAGTACCCCTCGGATCAATGGAACCAGGCACTTTCTGTTATAGTTCAATATGATAGGGTGGGGGCCATCTTATTGTAGGGCAGCACAATTGTTAACAGTTACATTCCAAAACGTTTAGAGACTTCTTCCTGTCCACTGAATTCCAGGTTTCTAGAAAGAGACTGAAATTTCAAGACCAAGTTTTTTTTGTTTTTTTTTTACACACAAGGCCACTTTCAGAACACACTGCCTCCCAAGGACTTCTAAAAACCCTTCTGTCAGGCATCAGCAGCACTTACATCTCCTCCACCTGACCCCCCTCAGGATCCACACCCAATGTCCTCCTTCCAGTTCACATCATGATTACACCAAAAAGGCCCAGGTTATAGTCAGGTCTCAGAAGGACACAACACACCTCACTCTTGGAAGATGGTCGCAGAACCGGCAGCATTTCTTTTCTTTCATCAAAAGTACATTCTCACATCTCCAAAAGGGAAGACAGATAAGCCACACTCTATAGCCAATTTTTTAAAACTAATGCTTCCCTAGGGACATGATTAATATAAAGAACTAAGGCGAACCATCTTGAATGTATACCACAAAGGAACAGAAATAGCAAAATAAGCAAAAACCAAAAAGTGTCATTTTATAAAACGTCTGCTTTTAACTCTTTAAAAGAGAGCAGACATTTTAACTATTTACTTCAAAATCTGGTAACAGACATCTGGTACATGGGCTGATGGCTTATCACTAAGTTTGCCAGGGTTTCATATCATTTCAGCCCAGCCAATGCAAGAATTACATTAAACAAGCTACCGTGGAAATGTTAGGGGAAACAACCACAGAATTAAAAATTTTGAAGGAGCGATTTATCCCTAAAACCAACACATACACACAACTGCATATCATGCAGAACTGTGCATTTTATGCAAGCAATTGACATGAAAACCTCAAAATATTTTAATGCTTACATTTCTTTTTTATCTATATTTTTCAGTTACTTTTCCTCACTTAGTAGTGAAAACAAAAACAAAAACGTACCTTCAATCCTAAATTCTTAGGAGGAGAGCGAGCAGTTAGCTAATCAGGCTACCTGGCAATTTCCTCCTGCTGTATAATTCGGAACAAAGTTACCAGCACCTGAGTCTAAACTTTGCAGAAAGCAAGGGCAACACAGCTTCCACCCGCCTGCGAGATTCACGACTCCCCTTCGCCCTCCACTAACTAGGACCCGCTCCCAACAGTCACTCCTTTACCTCCAGCGCTGTCCTAACACAAAGTAACACCAGCACGCGGTCCTGCGCAGGCCTGCACGCACCAATCACCCCAAGGAAGCCAGCGCACCCCAACTTCATCTCTGCACCCGGCACTGAGGCGAGGCTGAAGTTACAGCGCGGCAGAGCTCTCGAGGAAAATCTAGAAACAGTTAGCTGGCTGTGACATAAACCTGCCAACACCTCAGCACACAGTGGCAAAGTGCCCAAAAAATGCCACCCTCTGGGTAAACCACTTTCTGGTTCTGACTCGAGACGAAGCCACCCGCGGTGGAGGCGGACCGGGCGTTGTCACCCGGCCCGCCGCTCCGGCCCGACCCCGGCCCGCACCCGGCCCGCGCGCCCGGTTACCTCCCACGGCCCGGGCCGCCGCGCCGTTGGTGCGCCCGCGCGCTCCCAGGGGGCTGCCGTTCTGCTCCAGCCGCGCCGCCTTCGCAGGGGGCCCCTTGGCGTCCGGGCTGCCGCCGCGCCGCTCGGGGCTGTCCCGCAAGCTGGGGCTGTCGCTGCGCCGCTCCATGCCGCTCGGGCTCGGGGACCAGGCTCCCGCCGGCAGGTCGCAATAAAGCGCGCGGGGACCTAGGGGCGGGGAGGGCGGGGAGAGAGAGGGACAGCCGCTCACACACGTGACAGGCGTTGGGCCGGCACCGCCCCACGGCCGCGCACCCCCCCCCGTGTTGCTGGGGTCCCCAGGTCCCCAGCCTGCCGCGCGCACCAGGCGGCCGCCGTCGGGCCGGGCGCGGAGCGGGGACCTCGGGGCAGGATGCGGCCAGCCGACGCGGCCAGGGCGCGCGAGCCACTCCAGGGCAACCTCAGGCGCGCGCCGTGGTGGCCCTGCCGGGCGCCGCGGCCACGCTGCAGGGAGCCAGCAGCGACCCCGCAAGAGCACGGGCCCGGCACTCGGGCTCCTCTCCCCGCCGCCTGGTCCTGAGCGCGCGTCCGCCGGTCCGGGGCGCTCACGTCTGTCTCCGCCGCCCCGCGCGTCTCCACAGCCCGCGCGGACACCCTGGATCCGCGCGGCGCAGCCGGACATCGCTCCACTTCGCCGCGGAAAGTTTGCCGGGCCGCCGGCGGGCAGCGGCCCCACACACTGTCGGGCGCCCCGGATGCCTTGCGGTGGGGACGCGGACGAAGGGACACCTGAGGACGCGGCGCCCACAGCCTCGGCGACACCGCGGCGGTAGGCGGTAGCGGCCGCGCGCGGGGCGCGGGATCCACGGAGACCAGGTGGGGAGACCGAGGCAGGGCGCAGGGCTGGGCTGGGCCGGGCGGGCTGGGCACGCCCGTACTTACTGCTCACGGGCGGCCGCGGGCTCGGCTGGCCGGGGCTCTGGCCATGGGGCAGCAGCAGCGACTCCAGGGCGAAAGTTGCGCCGGGCTGCGCGGGTGCCCTGTGCTGCTCCCGCTGCCGGGCCGCCGGTGTCCTCGCGGGCGCGGAGCGCTGGTTATGACGAGGGAGGCGGAGGCAGGAGGAGCCGGGCGGGGGCGGCGGGGACGGGGACGGGGACGGGGACGGCCGGTCCCACCGGCGGACGCGGGCAGCTCGGCGGGAGCGCGGAGCAGATCAGGCGCGTTGAGTCATCGGCGGCGCGGAGTGAGTCCTTTTGGGCTGTCCCCGGTTTCCGATTTCGCCCCCTCCCCCTGGCGTCCCCAGATCTAGCGCCTTCAAAATAATAATTTGGGGTGGGGGCAGGGGACGTCTCGGGTTATTTCGGGATGGGCGCGGGGGGCCGCCCGCCAGCCGCCGGTCCGCGCAGGGCGGGGGCGGCGCGGGGAGGGGCCGGGGGAGGGGCCGCGGGACGCGCCACCCGCGAGGCGTCCGCGCGGGGCCGGGGCAGCCCGGCCGGGAAAGGCCGGGTGCACCCCGCCCGCCGAGCCGCGCCCGCCTGCGCGCCGGACAAAGGCGGGGTCCTCCGTGGCATCCTCGGCGGCCCAGGCTCCAGCCCCCAAGCGGCAGGGCCGGGTCTGGCGCACGACTGGGCGCAGGGAACCGGGCTCCCCCGCGCGGGCGTCCCCGCCCGGCCGCGGCCGCGCGACACCACCACCAACTTTCCCGGCTCCCGCGGCCAGGCTACGCCGCGGGGCCGCTTAAGGTGGCGCGGGCCGGTCCGGGCTCCGGGGCGCGCTCCTGCCCCGCCGCCGCGCCCGAGCGCTGGTCCTCCTTAAGAGCGAGCACGTGGGCAGGGGCCGCGGCCCCGCAACTGCTCCGGGCGTCGGCGGACACGCGCCGCGGCGACTGTGGACGAGTCCGCGTGGACGCTCCCAGAAGGCCCGAGGCACTCCCATCCCGCCTGCACACCTTGGCGCCCACCGGACGCCGGACCCCAGGGACACCCAAGGCTCGCCGCCAGCGCGTCGGTCCCCCTTAAGAAGCTCTGACTGTACGGCGGCGCCAGAGGGCCAAACTCGATTCGGTTTCGGGAAACGCGCTCAGGGCCAAGCTGGAAACCCGGGACCCGCGCACGGACCTCGGAAAGCTAGGTCGCCGACAGTGCCTGGGACCCTGCGCTGCCTGCTCACACGAACTCCACGCACCCTAGTTGTGCCGTGCCACTGGCCTGGGAAGCGTTGGGGCCTCAGGAGGAAGAGGGGTCCGGGGAAGGAACCCCGCCCCCGGCCTGGGTCCCAGACCCCAGGGAACCCCGCCCTGAATCGGAGCCCAGCGCGGTACAGGGAAGCGACCAGAGCGGAGCCGCGGGCCCTCGGGTCCGGGATGCGACTTCTTTCCCGGGCCTCCGCCCGGCCCGCCCCACCCCGCGGCCGGGCACACACGGGCCGGGCACACGCGGGCCGGGCACACGAGGCCGTGGGCCGCGCACCTGGCCACGCACCGCACCCGGGTGCCTGGCCAAGCCACAGGCGCGACCTTCGAACTCCTCCAGCCCCGCGCTCTCGGACCGAGGAGGGCGCCCAGCCCGCCGCCCTCCGCGCGCTCACCTCGGTCCGCCTCGCCGCCTCGGAACCGCGCGGGACCGCGAGGTCGGTGCCGACGGCGCGCGCTGCTTCTGGGGTGCAGAGCGCTGCCAGGGTCGTTCCTGTCTGATTCGTCACTATTATTATATCCGACGATCCGAGTGGTTGGAACGCTCACCCCGAAGTCATTCATAAGCTGTTTCGCCGCCGCGCAGCGCCGAAGGCTTCATTTGCATTCCCGGGATCCTGCGCTCACCTCCGGCGCTGCTCCGCGCGGGCGGACCTCGGACACGCTTATAGCGACGCGGCGCACTGCTAACCGGTTAATATTTTATGAAGTGTAAATATTTTATTATGTTTTGAAGGGAACTATTGATTCTAAATTATTAAGCCCCTGAGAAGGGTTATTTAAATAAAGTATGCAATTACGTACAATTAAATGTACATTGTGATTAGAGTCTGCGCCCTTTTAAACTCATCGACTTTTCTGGTCCGTTTTTCGATAGTAGGAAAGATCTATCATTTTGGGCAAAAGGCGTAAATTAGTTTACATTACATAAGTAAATAAATTACATTGAACATAGAGGAAAATGTCAAATTCGATAAATCATTGCCAGAAATGTGTTTTAAATGTGTTTGTTTCTCATTTTATAAATTTCTTTCGATTTCCAAAACGAGACGAAGTGCAGGAAGTTTTCCGATGTATGCCCAGTGTGAAGTATGTTGTTTTTCTTTAGTTGTGGCCCTAATAAAGGTCTTTTCTGTTTCAAATTACTGCACAATTTTTAGATTGGTCTTCCTTTAACTAAAGTGATTATTCCCAGCATATTTAATTTCGACAATAAGAGATATTTTAAATAACATTTTTACATTTCTCTAAGCTCTTCTACTTTATTAAGACAGTAAATGAATAAATCTGATGATTTGGGATTTTTTTTGTTTCGTTTTGTATTGTTCATAATGGTTTATTTCCAAACGTTTTCGAAACAGAATTACACTTAAGAATTGGCATAAGTACGTTTGTCTTTTTTTTAAATTTGTCATCCAAAACTCATTTTTGCGAATTAGGATATAGTTTGCTCAGCGTTGAGAGCATTAACTTAACATTTGGGGAACATTTTCAACCTCGGTTCCCTTCTCGCTCTCCTAGCAAGGCCATCGGCCCACCTCTCCTCTCGCCCACCCAGGAGCTTTTCCTATGCAGTCAAAGGTTGTGGTCCTTCAGGATACACTGAGATTTGTTAGTTTTAAAGCAATAATTCTCTATGCTCTGGGCCTCAGTGTGCACGGGTTTCCTGCTGCCCTCCTTTCTACCTTGTCTTAGGCCTTCTTCCTCTCTCTGTGGCCTAAACTCTAATGACCACGTTGCTTGATTCTCGGGGACACTGAGGTTTTATGGCCCTGGCTGGGCACAGGGTGGACACTGCACCGCCGGTGCCGCCCAGGACCTGGCAGGCCAGACTGCCCAGCGTGGGGTCGCAGCGTCCAGCATGGACACTGGGCCTGGGAAGGCCCAGTACGTCCCCAGCTCCACAGCTCTCAGGTTCGAGTCCAGGCCCAGAGGCCCTGCCAGCGCCAGCAGCCTCCCAGAGCCTGGGGAAGGGACACTGTGCCCTCTGCGCCTGGGTACAGTCGGCGGCATCAGGAGCCTTCGAAGGATCCCAGGCATGCACCGCCTGCATCTCTTCAGCCTAGTCCACCCGGCAGGGACTCGCTATGCCCAAATGCCCACCAGCTCTGAGGCCTAGGCCGGTCTGCCTAGGCTGTGGTGGAGAGGAGAGGCCAGCACGTTCCGGCCCACGGCCAGGACTCAAGGCTGCGCCTAGAGCCCTGACGCCCGGGGGACGGCCGGACACGGGTCTCAGGGCTGCCCCAGCCCCTCTTAGCTCGGAGACACTTACTCGCCATCCGCGTCACACGCCTTTCCGCGCTGCCTGGGCCGGCAGATGCACCGCGCAGCGACCCTTCCCGCTGGCCCGGCCTGGACGGGGTGGGGACCCCGCTGGGACCACGGCAGGGCGGTGGTCTCGGGCCGCGCGCCTCGGGGCGCCCACCGCAGCCCCCACGGGCGAGGGGTCCCGGAGCCGCCCAGGACCCGGCCGCGCCTCCGGGCCGTCTGCACTGGCGACAGCGCAGCAGCCCGCGGTCCGGCCCGCGCTCGTGCGGTCGCCGCCGGGTCGGAGGGGCCCGCGGCGGCGAGGCAGGTGAGGGTAGACGCCGTGCTCTCGGCGCGGGGACAGGGCGGCCGGGCAGGGCGTGGGCCAGGCCTCGCCGGTGGTCTGGGTCCCCACCGGAGCGGGGCACCGGGCCGCCCGCGCGTCCTCTCGCGACAGCGCCACCGCGTGGGCTGCGCGCCACCTGCGCCCTGCGTGCGGGCCGGGCCCGGGGGAGGCGCGGGCGTCCGTCCTCCACACGAGCCGGAGCGCCGACCCCGTGGCCACTAGAGCCCTGAAGCCCCGGCACGGCCTCCGAGCGCGGGGCCGGCCTGGGCCGCGGCCCACGGCCCCAGGACGCCGCTGCGCGCTCCTGCCGACGAAGGGCCCAGGCCGGCGCGGGGCGCATCCCTTCTGACGGGCCAGGACGGAGGTTCGGGCCAAGCCCGCCCCGTTCCTGTGCCCCCGTCCGCGGGGCTGTGCGCGCTGAGGTCCGGGTGGCGGTGACCACGGGTCCCCTGCGCTCCCGGGCCTCGCTGGACCTGGGAGCCCCGACCCAGAGCCCTTCCCGCTGGGTCCAGCCCAGGCAGAACAAAGCCAGCGCCCGTCGGGGACCCGCGCAGAGACGCGACCACTGCGCCCGCCCCACGGGGCCGGCGCGCGCCACCCGGGAGCCACGCTACGGGCCACGCACCGGCTCACTGTCCGCGCGACCCCTTCGTTCGAAAGTCCGGGACGCGCCACTGTCCCCAGCCAGCGCCCAGGCCAACCCTGCCTTGCCCTGTGCTCACCTATGTCCGACACCTCCGCCTGGCCAGGCCTGGACGTGGTGGTCAGCGTTGCCACCTCCGGGAGCCACCCAGACCACCCGCCGCTGCGTCGCACAGCCGCTGATTTAAATAACTAATAAGCCCCGAGAAATCGGGGAGGGGGGGTACTTTTCCTTTTAGCATCAATAAAGCCTAGTAATTGGATTTGTTGGTTACCTAGGCTAGAGCACTTTCTCCCCTCCTACTGGTCTCCCTCTCTCCCGGTCTCTCTGCCTCTCTGTCTCCCTGTATCTGTCTGTCTGTCTGTCTGTCTGTCTGTCTGTCTCTCTCTCTCTCTCTCTCTCTCTCTTTGTAGCGTTTTCAAAACTGGGAACTGTGTGCGTTTGTGTAGGGAGTGTGAGTGTTTGTTTCAAAAGTCTCTGCCTGAAGAGCAGTCATCATTGTCGCTCCACAAGTGAAGAGTTTAGAAAAGTGAACTGTTGTCAGATTTAAGAGGAGAAAATGTTGACGTTGTCGGTCTCGGAAAGAGGAATATAACTAAGAGGCAGTCTGAAGATTTTGCCACTGGCTATGGGAGAAAGAAGTCCGCAGTGTTTCCTTGATAGTTTTTATTTTAACTTTCTCTGCATTCTGATTCACGGAGAGTAGTGATGTGGGTTGTTTTCAGTAAAGGTTTCTACACTGTGATGCATTCTAAATTTTTATTTTCTAATCTTTTTTCAAAGCATGTTTGATAGGAAAGAATTTTTCCACCTGGGAACCAAGCCCCAGTTTAAAAATAAAAAAGACCTTTCATGAACAATCACTGCAAACAGCCCACTCATTAGGGTGTATGGAATCGCTGCGAAAATCTCTGATATCTAAAAGCAATCTAAGTGTATTCTTGTCCAACCATAGTAGTGCGTGTGTGTGTTTTCGTTTTTGTTGTGTGGAAGTGAAATATACTCTTAAGAGGACTTGGAGAAGTGCTCTATTACAATGTACCTGAAGTTAAATTCCCCACCAAATGCAACGGAACTGGAGCTTGGGAATATCGGCCTAACGAAATGAAGAGTATTTCTGAATCCCATGACCACTGGGATCAGATGCTGGTCAGTGAAAAGAAACGGAGAATTCAGTTTTGCCAGGAAGAGGAGGAAAACGCTGGCTCCTGCAGTTACCAGGAACATACCAAGCCTGAGCCATCCCTGCACTCCCCTGTCATGCTCCTGAGGAAAGGTCCCGATTCCTGCTCCTGGGAAATCCACGCCCTTCCTTTAGTTTGCCTTCGTTTTGAGCCCTGAGACCCAGGTTCTGCTGTGGGCTTCCACTGCCAGGTGACTTCCCCAGCAGAGCTACTCAGAGACAACCAGGCCTCTGCACAGTCGAGGGAGAAAAGTCTCCTCTGGCCCGTTCCAGCCGGCCTCCTCCTGGTCTAGACCTGGCCACCACACCGATCACCGATCACCGATCGCCGATCCCCTCGATGCCCTGGAAAGACCATGCTGCAGCTGCTGGGTGCTGGGTAGGGCTGCAGCCGGGAAAACCGCCCCATTTCAAGGGTTAGTTCCAGGCAACTTCCCTTCCCGCCCACCCCCTGGCTCAGTGGCCACCCTCCCTAACCACTGCGGGTGCCCGGGCCTGTGCCCAGGGGGCTCTGGGCTGCCGCCCATCCCTGAGGCTGGCTGTGCATAGACGCTGTATATTCTTCTGCTGCTGCCGTTCCCATGTCCAGGAAGAGTGCAGAGGATGGAAGCAGCGAGAGAAGGAAATGGAGTTTGGGCAGGCAGTTCGGCCTCCCTAACTGACCCGGCGGTCAGACTCCACCTCCGCAGTCCGAAGCCTGGGCCAGGGAACCCAGGCCACCCTCACTGCCGCCCTGCAGCCCTGTTTAGTTTCAGCTCAGCTGAGGGCTGAGAACAGGATGCAGAACCCCGGTTTCCTTCTTTAAGGTCCTTCCCTCATTTCCCGTTTCTCCCCTTTTTCTAAGAAGGTCCCTGGCACAGCTCCTGCCGAGCCTGCTCCTCCGCCTCCCAGCCCTATGTGCCGGAGTGCGACATGGTCTGTCTGTTTACAGCAGCTTTCATTAGGACAGCGTTGTGCCCTGAGCTATCTGGGCCCCATTGGACACACTTTGATCAGGAAAGTCAAACAGAACCGCATCTGACGCTCAGGCGTGTGGGGCTGCCCACTGCCCTCACTGGTGCAGCCGCTATGGTCCTGCGCTGGCCTTTGAGACCCAGCAGATTTGCTTCAGCACAAGGACACCAGTCAGATCCTTGGCTGGTGGACAGCCAAGGCCTTGCAGGTGAAGGTGCAGGGCTGGACCCTCTGGTGGTGCCCCCAGGACCCTGGCACTGGGCTTGGGGTCTCCAACCTTAGACCTTCTCCCTCCTAACCTTTCAGCTGCATCAAAAAGGGCAACCACAACCCTACTGTTCCCAGGTGGTCAGCCCTAGCCTCCCATCTTCCCTCGGGTGTCCAGCTGCAGCAGTGAAGCAGTTTTCTAAATTGTCCTTGTTTAAAAATCTCAGAAACTGGACTGCAAACCTAGGGTCAGCTAGCAGGCTCTGCCTTCATTTGCTCCCAGGCAGGGAGCGCCAAGACAGCTGTCCCCTCGATCCTGGACTGCCCTTTCCTGAGCTCCTGGGCATGGGGATATCCACACCATCGTCTTCTTGGTCCTTGGGGCAGAGAACAGCGGTGAGCCAAGGGCTCTGGGCGGCCCCTCCAGCAACACCCCGGCCCAGGATGAGGACAGAGACCCAGAAGCAGCCGGTGCCTCTGGCTTCTGAGCTGTATTCACAGGACGGCGCTGGCCTCCTCTGAAGCTTCCGCCCGCACCTCCACCCTGAGCACCCCCCCAACAACTCTGTTCCACTGTCCTCTGTGATGCCCCTGTGAAGCGACAGACCTACCACCAGCTCCCTCCCTCACCTAGGATGCTAGGTCCTCAATAGGTTTGGAATCCCAACCCCTCCCCCACCGCCCCAGGACTGGTGCTGCAGGGAGGCGTTTCTCTGTGTCCTGGAAGCTGGCGCTGCCACTTTTACAGTCCCTGGGACCTGGCAGGTGGGTTCAGGACAGCCCAGTGACCCCAGCCAGGGCACTGGGACTCGGGGTCCTCCTGCCAGTAGGTAAGAGGCCCCGAGGGAAAGTCAGCTCTGCCTTTCCCCTCTCCCCTTCTTAAACACCCATCCGCTCTCCATGCAAGCCCACAACCCTGGTCCCATGGTGGCCCCGTGCCCTGCTCTGTGCTAGGCTGCAGGGGCACACAGCCTTGGTGCCCCAGATCAGCAAACCAGGCTCAGCAAACCGCCTGCTCCAGGCACTTCCGGTGGGCAGGGACTAGGGAGCAGTCCCACAGTGCACCCGGCACCACAGGTGACTCATGAGGGGACCTTGTCCACATCAGCAGCGGGCAGCACCATGGCCTTCATCCCCCTCCTCTGGGGCCTGGACTGCTGCTGCCCACCCTCCACCAACAGCCCCACCCTGGCCGGCTTGGCCATCTCTGCACTTTGTCATCGCCCCAGAGTATTTGACATTCACAATTATCTACAAATACCCTGATCAGTTTGTATATGAAACACTTTTTTTCTTGCCTTAAGGTTGGAATCTGGTAAGTTTCAGACAAGTGGTTGAGGGCAGAGAGGACGCAGGGGACCAGGCCAGTGAACTTGATTTGGCGAGGTGGGCGGCACGAAGGAATGGATCTAAAATCTGTGCCCATTCCCTGGCACTGCCCCAAGGAAAAGAATAATGAGACCATGTGGGACTGGCCCCCGGTGGCCCTCGGGTTGACTCCCGGGAAGGAACTCTCAAAGCCTGATCTTCCCAGGCACTTCCCTGAGTTCAAGTCTCCTCCCCACAAAGGGCGCCAGCCCCAGTCTTCTGCCCAGCCCCCCACCCAACCCCCAGTGGTCACCTGGGTCACCTGTTCAAAACCCTCCTAGTTTGGGGCCCAGCCCTTCCTGCCCAGCGCAGAGAGCCATGCACCTTGGCCCTGCTCCTCCCTGTCTGGTCCTGCGTCCTGGACAGCCGGGCTCACCTGTCCTGAGTAGATCCCCGCAGAGAGAAGGAAGAGGGCAGTTGCTGTGGGGCAGCCAAGGCTCAGTGAGAGCCTGAGGCTTCTGCTTCCTGGCCTGGGGGCGCACGGGCCAGGGGCATAGGTCACAAGGACTCCAGCCCAGGGCCTGCCAGCCTACACCCCACCTGCACCCCGCCTCCACTCCCAGGACCACTTTCTGGACCAGAGGAGGAGGGTGGGCCTAGGTGTGTATTTGGGGTGGGGAAGGGCTTTGTGATACCTCCAGGCAGACAGTCTGTACTCACAGCCCAGTGCCACCCCCTGAGTTCTAAAAGGAAGGTGACCCCTCCCTCCCTCCTGTCCCTTGAGGCTACCAAGCTGGGAGGTCTCAGCTCTCCAGAGGTCCATAAAATGCAGTGGCCAGAGGAGGTTGTCGCAGTGTCTGTGGGCAGCAGAGGTCACAGCCCAGCCTGGGATCCACAGAGGAGCTGCAATGTGGGGTAACTCCTCCTAGTCCCGCGTTTGAGCTGGGTTAGGCCCAGCCTCTCCAGGAGGTCCAGACTCAGCGCCCAGGCAGGCAGGTGTGCTTGGGCAGGATGGCCCGAGCTCTGGGCACAGAATCCCCTGGGCCTGAGGGGAAGTGGGCAAAGAGGTCTAGGGGTCACCCCATATTCCCTACTACTTTTCTTGATCTCCCTTTCATAGGTGTGCGGATCTGTATTCCAACAGTTTCTTCCACAGAGAACATCCCAGGGTTGGGTTCCACTTTCCAGGGTGACACTCTGCAGCATTCTGCTCCCTGCTGGCCCAGCTGGCTTGGGGGTGTCAAGGTCAGGCCTACTGTGCTTACACTGTGCAAACCACCCTGCTGCAAGGCCTGGCACCTTGAGGCCAGCCAGCTGGGTACTGGCCTGGGTCCCTGAGAAGGGGTCGGGGCCCAGTGAGCAGGGTACACTCCCAAGTCAGGTCTTCCAGAGCCACTGGAGTTTGGGTCAGCAGTGTGGACAGGACAGTCCCAGATAGGAGATGGTAGGGAACCTCCATGCCCAGCCCACCTCTTTCTGTGGGCAGTGAAGCCACACCTTACACCCCAGCTGCACAGACCTGCATCCCTGCCAGCGGGCACTCAGTTTAGGCAGCTCAGTGTCTGTGGCAACCTCTGCTGCTTGCTGCTGGGCTCCAGGCCCACTGGGTGCAGCCTCAGGCAGCCCTGAAACCAGGTCCACCTGGTCAGCCTCCAGTTCCCGAGCCCAGGGCGGAGGCAGGACACCAGCCAACTGTTTCAAATGAACCAAAGGACAGTGGAGGAATTTTGCAGGTGAGAGGTCACCTCCTTTAACCATATTTACACACATACACACATACACACAGACGCACACATGCGCACGTGCGCACATATGAATGGTGTGCTAAAAATTACGGTGAATGTTTACGTTCTCAAAGTCACAACAGTAAAGGACACTCTGCCACGAATCCCCTCAGGGTCCCTCTGCTTTGAACACACTCCCATCCTTCTCACCACTTCCCAGGACAGCCCTGGAGTCCCTTCCTGAGTGTCTTCAGCTGCACTGTCCTGGCTGCCTCATGTCCTGAGGTAATTCAACACATGTCCCTTGTGGGGTCATTCTGACCTTGGGGAGGTCATAGTGCTGAGCTGGTGCACTGAGGAAGGTGGGTGAAGAAGCACCCTGATGTTTTTAGGAGCTGCCTTTCTGTTGGATGGTCGGGAATCACCGTTTCTGTGATCGCAGGATGAAGGGTGAGGGTGTCCAAGGGACCCGTGGTGATGGTCTGTACTGTAATAAAGTTTTAAAAGGTAAACACCATGTGATCAGCCTGGTGTAACGCCCACATGTGTAGATGTACACGGTTGGAACTTCTTAGTCTCACAGACTGGAGACTTAGTTTGAATATTGTTGGTGGGACCCTTCCTGTGCCAGAGTTTGGGGTGGCCTGGCTCAGCTGACAAGGCTGCCAGGAGCAGGGATAACAGAGACCCCTCTCCCCCTGTCCCCTTGGGCTCCAGGAGGCTGAAAGCTTTTGGTTCAAGGTATGATTTACATTGAAAGAGCACTTGTCCTGGGTCAGGGATGCGTGGGGAGCAGCTATGTGGGGTAACTTCTCCTAGTCCCGCAAAACCACAGCCTGAGTGTCAGGGTGGGCTCTTCTTGGCCAAGACCCCCAGGGCGGGACCCACCTCTCATGAGACCCAAATCTCTCTTCCAGGACCCCACAACCTGCAAGTCTCCTGACCCAGAGAGAACCTTTAGAGCAAAGACTTTCAGATGTGGAGGGAAGGAAGCCTCCTAGCTGAGACTGGGACCCCAGACATCCAGATGCCAGGCCCATGGGCAGGTGAGGACCCCACCCAGCACCGGCAGCCAGAATTCACTTTTCTTCCCCTGGTCCACTATGGCTGGACCAAAAGGCAGCTAGTCTACAGGGCTACAGAGCACAGCTAGCCTAGTAGATCTGCTGTCTTTCCACAAACCTTAGGGCTCTTGGGAAGCGTACTCCTTTAGAGCTACTTCATTTAATACTAGTATCAGTGCTAACAGTGTTGTCATTGTAATAACACCAAAACCTGGGAAATGTCTAAGAGTGTAATATTTCATTCAAAGGGTTGCTGAATTTTACAAGTGAGCTACTTGTAACATTGAAATACTTGGAGGGAAGACCCGATAGAGATACTTGCATTATTCCACTTTAAGAATATTTATCTCAATTTAAGAATACTTTGCATATATAAAATCTAGGACCGAATAAAACAGAACAGAGAAGATGAGGTTATCAGTGTCATAAGGGTATTCTCCCAAATTGTGTGATCTTTTCCCCAAATGTCAGACTGAACTTAGTGCTTAAATGTGTTATTTATTTTTAATTAATTCTTAATTTTAATTACTTACTAAGGACCAAAATATATACATTTCTAAAACCAGATTAAAATAAAATCTAAGCCAGTCATGGTGGTGCGTGCCTATAATCCGAGCACTTGGGAGGTTGAGGCAGGAGGATCAGGATTGATCATTGCAAGTTCAAGGCCAGGCTGGGCTACAAAGTGAGCTCAAGGTAAACCTGAACTGCATAGCGAGACCCTGTCTCAAAAAGACCAAAAAAAAAAAAATCTAATTTCTAAAACGTTGGTTGTGCATTAATAGAAAGAATTTGCCGGGCGTGGTGGTGCACACCTGCAATCCCAGCACTCAGGAGGCTGAGGCAGGAGGATCTTTGTGAGTTTGAGACCAACCTGGGCTACAAAGTGAGCTCAAGGCCATCTTGAACTGCATAGAAAGACCCTGTCTCAAAAAGACAAAAAAATTAATAATAATAATAATAATAATGAGTTTATTCTGAATGAAACATCATAGAATAAGCTCTGAAAACATTACAAACTTTCCTTATAATAAACCCTGTGGGTAAAATAGAAATGATACTTTGTCAACCTTCCTATGATTATGTTCTTTTTTAATGAAGTCAACACAAGAGTTATTACTTGCAGGGCCACCCCTCCTCTTCTCTGAATTCCTGTCACACAGGCAAAGAGCTACATTATCCCAAGGCAGTGTCTCAGTCTTTTTCTGTAACTGATGTCCGATATTCAGCAGTGCTGCTATGATGTCATTGAAATGGGTATCAGGCAGTGTAAAAATTGATGTATTGATTTCCCTTCTCCAAAGTCCTTGGGGAATTAGGGAGATGAAGGAGGAAAGGCCTGGGTTGGCTGAGATGAGCAATACTTATTCTATCACACGCAGAAATGACAGTTGGCTGATTCGACTGACAGCGCAGCAGAGCTCACAGATGTTTGCAAAGGAATGGCATTGAGCTCATTCGGCTCACGGGTTGTATTTCGCCCACCCAGGAAGCTTTCACCCACTTAGAAAGCCTTCAGGTTTCTACCTTTACCTTTGCAGAAAACACCAAGTTTTCAGCTCATCTGCAATGATGGGAGCAGGAGGAAAAGGGGTGGCTGAAGGAAAAAAGTGGCACACACAGCCTTGCTGTCCTACACATGGCTGGAACCATCAGCTCCAGAGCCCTGGGAATACAAGGCCATTGCTGGATGCAACCTCGGAGGGATCCTGAGGCCCAGGCTGCTTCCCACTTGGGCTCTGTCCAACCCTGGGGTGGTATGCTGGTTCTGGGCAGGCGCAGGCAATCACAGCTGCTTCGCTGAGGTCTTTGGGTTTGAGAAGATTTCAAAGCAGGGCTTGCTCAGCTTCAATCACCTAACCGGTTTGCAGGAGAAAGACTTGTAATCCTATTCAAAGTGCTAGTAAACCATCAGGGGACTTGCATATTGTCACATCTGCCTGCGAATTACCACATGCAGAGGTCTCTACAGCATAGCTGTGAAATCCACATAAACACAGACCGGACTGACTTCCTGTGCTTGCTTGACCGGTGCTGCGCTTGCTCGACCGGTGCTGTTTTTTTTTTTTTTTTGCTCTTTTTGAGACAAGGTCTTGCTATGCAGTTCAGGCTGGTCGTAAGCTCGCTTTGTACCCCAGTTTGGTCTTAAACTCACAAGAATCATCCTGCCTCAGCCTCCTGAGTACTGGGATTACAGGTGTGCGCCCTCACGCCCGGCATCGGTGCTGCTTTCTGAGCAGCCAGTGTTATAGCTTGGTTTCTCTCACTCCCCTTTCCTGGAGAGGGGACTACTTCGCCTTCTGAGTTTTCTCTTCCCTCATTTCAACCTCCAGCTCAGCTCCAGCTCTAGGAAGTGCCGGCTGCCCAGGCCATTGTCTTCTGGCCCTCTGTCCAAGTGCTGCAGAAGGGGAGTGTGATAAAGAGTCTCCCCTCTTCCCCAACCCCTCTGTCCTGGGCCCCTCTTGCAGTGGGTTCCAGGAGCTCAGCATCTTCTACCCAGGTCTACCCTCCCCTCCCTCCCTGTGCTGGGGGCGGGAAGCTGCTGGTGACAGGAGGGGCTGAGACCTTCACCTGCAGAGAGGTCTCTAGTGTGTGCTTGGCCAGCCACAGGAAACAACTCTGCTGGAAGATAAACCTGCTTACACAAGAGCCTGCACCCTCCTGCAGTGGATACTAAGGACTACTCCAGTTTCTGTGAACAGGGAAAGTGAGTCATTATGCATCGGAGCTTGAAGCTTAGACATGCTGTCCAGTCTGTCTCTGCAGGTCACTCGCTGTGTGGCCTTGGAGAGGTCCACATACCCCTCCAAATATCAGCTCCCCATCTTCAAATGGGCACAGTACAGGGCATCACAAAAAGTGCGGGAGGCAAGCCACATGTCCGAGGTGTTCAGAGGCCCCAGGACGGATTAAACTCTCGCACTTGCTGCACCCTGGGGTGTGACTGCTGCTTCTCCAGTTTCTCTCTCTGTTCATACTGCAAATTTCTGAATGTGAAAAGGAGTTGCATATTGTTCCCATTGTTCTTTAGAACCATTTTCTTTTAGGCAAAGTAAAAGCAACTCTATGAACGCCTTACAAGAGCCAGCAGCTCCCTCCCTGACACCTGAGGAGGCAGTGCCACCCACCCACGCCCACGACCCTCACATAGGCCCAGGACACCCATGGTGTTGTTGGAGAGCAGAGGGGCGTGGGTCCTTCCCTGCAGGGACAGCCCTATCACCGTAGGAGGGAGCAGCCCTTGGCTGCCCTGGAAACATCTCTGAGCTCCTGAGGTCTGCGCAGAGCCAGCGTTGTCGCTGAACAGTGCTGACAGAGTAGACTAGGGTCTCCTCGCTGACAGCCATTAGGTTTATGAAAGGCCAGGCTGCCTGGCTGGGCTGGGCAAGATCCTACCACCATAGCCTCTGCCCTGTGGGGCCTCTTGCCTCTTTGCTGGGGTCTTGGCTGCCTGGCCCATGCTGCCTTAGATGCAGAGGCAGGAAGTCCCGAGGAACATCAGGAGAAAGACTGTTCCTGCTCCTCAGGGCCTGGTCCTCACAGGCCTGGCCTAGGTGCGCATGTGAGTTTGCACTGCTGAGGCAGTGAGATTGTGTGACCCCCGGGCTGAGCTGGCTCCCATGCCAGCGCGAAGCAATTGCTCGCTGCTGCTCACTGCTCTCGTGCTTGGGGAGGACATGGGCTGAAAGGCTGTGTCCCAGTTCTCAGACTCTTGAGCAGCTGGGTCGTGGGAAGTCAAGGCAGACCCAGGGAGTGGGGTCCAGCCTTCCTGCTCTTCCCATCTTGCCTGCAGACTGGCCATTGGTGGCACTGTTCCCGTGGGTCCTGGGCAGGAGAAAGGGCATCAGAGGGAAGGCTCTAGACAACGGCCTCCCGCAAGCTGAGTGCAGGACCCTGGCTGTTTGCATCAGGAGGCCCTGGAGTGTACCTCACAGAGACAGCTGGACTCAGCACATCTTCTGAGCAGCTATTGGTTCGTAAGGCAAGCACTGGACCACCGAGCTACATCATCAGACCTTTATGTTCTTTTAAATTTTGAGATAGTCTCACTAAATTGCCCAGGCTGGTTTTGAACCTCCTGTCCCCCTGTCAGCCTCAAGAAATTATAGACAAGCATCACCAAATCCAGCAATGTCAGCTCTATCTTTTTTCCTGAGCCCAGCCTGGGCTACACAGTGAGTTCTAGGCCAGCACTTGGGCTGCATAGAGATACTCTGTCTCAAAAGGAACCCAGACCTGAGGGCAGGGAGTTTCCAAGGTCCTAAGAGCATGGGGGAGGGGCACCTCTGATGCTGAGGGAAAGGAGGCAAGTGCACACATGTGTGGCTGTGCCCAGCAGAAGGGCACAGAGCCTGGTGTAGACCATGTGGGTCGCAGTCTGCCAAGGACAGAGCTCTTCTCACTAGAGGGCAGAGCAGCCCACTGGAGCCACAGAGACAGCAGAGGCTGCAAGCTAAGGAAAAGCCTGTGTGTTCTGCAAGGCCCCCATACATGGTCGCTTGTTACTGACCTGAACCACCCAGAGCACTGCATTTCCTTACACAAGATGTAGTCATACACACTTAGAAACCTCATTACAGTAAAAGACACATTGCCATCAATCCCTCAAATTTCACTGCCAGTGCTCACTTTGAGCACATTTGTCCCACAGTCCTTGCCACTTCTTGCAGCAGCTCTGGAACCCTCTTTCCTGAGGGTCTTCAGTTGAGCTGTCCTGCATGCCCTGCTGTCATGAACCCACTCAAAACATCTCCCTGTCATGGTCATCGTGACTTTGGGGAACAGCCAGATGTCACACAGTGCCAGAGCTGGTGACTTCAATGGAGGATACAGTGTTGTGCTTCTATTGACAGAAATTGGCATAAACATTTTGAATGGATTCAGGACATTGCAGCAGCCATGAAAAGATTCTCAGGAGAGATGCCAGAATTGCCTCAGAAAGTGGCCAGAGTGGTGGATACATGTTTGAAGTGAGGGGGAGGATTCTGAGGATTCATGGTGATATCTTTTACTATAATGCATTTTTAAAGTGCAAACATTCACTGTGTATTTCAATCACACTGTGTATTCATGATCACAAACACTGTGAAACCCTCCTGCTTTAGGAAGAATAACAGAGTGGTCTGACACATAGTAAGTCATTCAGCTATGCACTCAGAATATGCTTACCATGAACCACGTCTTCTGTGTTCTCAACTGTACCAGAGGTGTGCAGGAGGCAGGGGATCCCGGGATGGTCTCTGTGCAGGAGATCCGGAAAAGTGCTGTTGGACATGGTCTTCATTGTCACACTGCCAAAAGGAAAACTCAAAGCCCAGATCCTGAGAGTTCTTGCTGCTTTCACCGTGGCACTGGCTCCCAGTACCTCTGCTGGGCTCCGCTGGCTACTCAGCGCCTTTGAGGGCTCTGAGAGCTCACAGAAGGGAGCTAAGAGGCAGGGGTGTGAAGGCACCTTGGGCTGGAAGTCAGCACAGTGGACCCCAGAACCCACAAAGTGTAGAAAAACCATGAACTTCAGATGTGGCCAAAAACTTGCCTATACCTGCCTATTGTTACAGTTTAAACCCTAAACATGCTATGTCTCCCATAGTTATGTAATTTAAGAAAATACTGTATTAATAAAGCCTTAGCAGGCCAGGAATAGTTCAGTAGCACAAGCACCTGCCTGGAAAGCACAAGTGCTGAGTTTGATTCCTGGTAACCACCACCACAACAAAAAAGCCTGAGAAGGTGCAGGGCATTTTGTCATTGTTGTAGGGGGATCTTAGAGCTTTGGGAAGAACAAAATGACACCCCTGGAGACAGCTACACATTGTGCAGTGACCTGATCTGATGCCAGAATGCTGGTAAATCTGCCCACGTGGGTGACAGGGGAGCAGCTAATCAGCAGCAAGAACTGAATAACACTCTTGAATTGGCTACTTGGAAACCGCATATTTGCAGTTTCCGAGGAGGCCAGGTTCTAGGGAAGAATTCATGAACAACTGAGGCCGCAAACTGAATGGAGACTTCGTGGTGGTTACTGTGCTCAGGCTCCTTCACCAGGTTCTGGAACTGCAGCTTTCCAAGTCTTGACATCGGAGCCCCGTAATTATTCTTCTAATCTTTAGGGGGCAGGAGTGGTTGACTTGAGGGAACTACAGACCCTGCACCCCAATCCCACCATAGTGCCCCTCTAGACCACACCAGAAGCCACCAAAGACCAGGAGCCAACACGGCCACACAGATCCTCCGTGATCCAGACCCAGTTCTGTCACTGAGCAGCTCTCCCAAGCTGGTCAAGGCAACCTTTTTTTGGTTTCTTAGCTATAACATACGGATAAAAATCTATACATGCCTTGCCTGCCTCACAAGATGTTGTGACAGTAAAAAGTGATAATTTGTTGAAAAGGACATTGAAAACTGTAAACTGCTCTACGAAATCCAGTTATTCCTGCGTGATATCAGTGTCTGTCGATTCGCAAAGTCAGTTTAGAAAAAAGCAAGTTCTTCCCCATAGACAGCATGACCCATGGAACACGTCACCAGATCCAGTTCAATTAGCCTTCCCATGCCTGACTGGGATTGCAAGCTCAGGCCAACAACCTGGGGATCTACAGTGCAGATGCCACGGGTAGCACCTGGTCTCAAAACCTAGAGTGAGTCCCGGGCCAAAGCCAGCTTGTACCCCAGTGTCTGCACCTTGCCCACCTCGTGCCTGCTGGTGAGGAGGGGATCAGATGGCGGGTCCACCAGAGCCCCTTGAGCTTGGCTAGGCTGCAGGTGGACACCCAGGAGAGTTTCTTGCTGGCCCCATACGGGCGCCTGAGCCCATTTGCTGGGCTCTAGCGCCCCCTAGGGTGAGGTGTGTCCTGGGAGCCTCTCAGAAGCTGCCAATTGACAGACAGGATATTCTAGTAGGCATTTTCTAAACATGAAGAGTGAGCATGAATTTTAAAGGTACATGTAATTTAGCCTAAGATAGCTGACATATTTTCAAGAGCTAATCATAGGAAAGTTGTTGAGATATTTTATGTTCTTTTTCTTTTACACAGGAAGTCTGAAAACTGGTGTCAATTTTGCACCTATAGCACACTTCAGTTTTTTTAGTTTTTAAAAATTTAAAACCAAATTTTATCGGGCCACGTTTCTAGTACCCAAGGGTGGCACTCCTTGCAGGCAGCTGTGCACATTCAGGGTCTGGGGATAGAGCTCAGTGGAATAAGCGCCTGCCTGGCGAGCGCAGGGTCTTGAGTTCTATCTCCGGTACCGCAAAACAAACAAACCAAAAGAACAAATCTCAATTCCTGTGCACCCTGGCTGGCACTGGTCAGATCCCAAGGCTCAAGGGCCTTGTGTGACCACAGCTGCTAGATTTCACATGGGCCTGAGCCTCCAACCAGGGCCCTTGCCCTGCACTCCCAGCTCTGCTCCCAAGCCTCACAAGGTGTGGCCAGATGACCCAGTAGGGCTGGTGCAGAGTGTGGGACATGTGCCCCCTTCCTTTTCCTCCCATCCACCTCACACCCCATGCACCTCGAGGCACCAGGCCCCCTCTTCCAGTGATTTAATAGTGCACAGTGCCTAGCTGACTTCCAACATTCTGACTTACAATTGATCCACTCCCAGAGGTGCACAGTGAAGGCATTCAGGAGCGGCCATGCTTCAGATGCTGTGCTTTGACCTTCTCCACAGTGGGGGAAGGTGTGTTCTGCTCCAGGATGCTGTGCTGAGGTGTGAGCAATGTGAGGCAGCCAGCTACAACATCGTGGGGGACAAGCCCCCTCTAGGAGTGCTGTGTCCCTGAGCTGTGGTGGCTGGGAGACCAAGTATACTAGGTGCATGTGCAGCTTTCTGTGTTTTCAGTTTTGGATCTGTTTAAGGAGACTTAACACCACTGTATGTGGAAGAACAAGGTATTTAAATGGCATAGTGGCTCTGATCCCCAAAATGTTACTAAGCTGAGAATTTCTGGTCTCCTTGTGGGGTGATATTGGCAGATATGCCATGTGTAGGGAACCTCGCCAGAAACCTCCCCAGCTCCCTTCCTCGTTCTGAAGAGGAACAGGGTTGACCAGCAAGGATCCCTGGTAGATCAGGGAGTGGAGGACAGCAGGGGTGGTGAATGCAGTCTCCATGGGTACTTCTTAGCTCTGGATTCAGTTCAGCAAGCATGCGTTGCATGCTTACTACAGAACACCCCGACAGACAGAGAAAGCCCTGAGGACAGGACCCTCTCTCCTCCACTGTATGGTGGTGGTGGTGGTGGTGGTGGTGTGTGTGTGTGTGTGTGTGTGTGTGTGATTGCAGCCTGAAGCAGAAGACAGTTGCTGTTTTCATGTTTTCCGTGCAGTTTCATTTCAGATAAACACATGGCCTTTGTGAAGCTTCTTGGACATCACAAGTCAAATGTGAACTTGGCTGTCCCATGACGTCACCTGGTGAGGATGACCAGGGACTCAGGTGACAAGAGGAACTCAAGTCCCACTGCCAGCCAAGGGGGCACTGGTGTCCTCAGATCCCCAGTGCATCTACCTGGCTTTCGCACCCAGGCGGCTTTCCCTGGGAGAAGGCTGAGGAGCAGCCCTGGAATCTGAAGCCTCTGCAGAGTGCGATTCGCTTTGTGTTCAAGTCTCCGGTGGCCCGAGGGCCCAGCTGGTTCCTGCACTCAGAAACAAACCTCCAGCTTGTGCTCTTCGAATACTGGTGAGCACTGTGGATTCTTCCACAACTGGGTTTGACTTGAGTTGGGTTTTTATTAGCACACATTTGCAGTGCTCATTTACATTGATCTTTAGAAGCAGGAACTTGTTCACGACTCATCTTAATCTCTTTATTCCTCTTCTGCTTCTTCTCTTGGTCCCTTTCCTATTTGCAAAAGATCTGTCTCCCTGTTTTCTGTTTCTATTTTGTTTTAAAATTACTTATATGGAGCATTTCTCTATATGAGAAGTTATGCAATAGCTAAGCTTCTGTGTCTGAGTTGTTTACCATTATGGTCTCAAGGTGTATCCATTTTTCTACAAACAATTCAAGTTTATTCTTCTTCATGGCACAGTAGTGCTCCATGGTGCACAAACATGACATTGTCTTTATCCATTTCCCTGCTGATGGACATCTGAGCAGCTTCCATGATTTAGCTGTTATAAACATTTGTACACATGGATCACTGTAGTATGAGATCTTTAACTCTTTCAGGCAGAGTCCTAGGAGGGGAATAGCTGAGTCGAATGAAATTTCTAGCTTTAGTTTTATGAGGCATCTCCACGCTTATTTCCGTAGTGTGAACTAGCTCACATTCCTGCCAAAATGTAGAAGGTTCCTTTTCCTTGCAGCCTTGCTGGACAACCAGACTTTAAAAATGCCAGGCCAGGGTGTAGCCCACAGCTAGAGGAGTCCTGTAGCATGGGTAGGGCTGGGCCAGGCCTCTTCCCAGTGTGGGAGAGCAGGGCTGGGACAGGACTTAGCACAGTGAATCCACATGGCATCACAGACACCACACAGACCTCTGAATGGAACCTACCAGCTTGGGCCTTCCCAGGCAGCTCAGACTTCTGAGGAACAGGAAAGTATGACCCACAACCCTCTGCATGTGGTCTGTGAGAGGTGCCCTGTGTGCCCCAAGGTTTACCTGCACCACCACTGCTGGAATCCTGTAGCTTTGCTCCTGCAGTCCTCGGCTACGACATCCCTGCTCTGGAGCCAACCAACCATGGACTGATCACCCCAGACTGTGAGCCTACATAACCTTCCTTCTGTAAGAAGTGGGAGTCCCAGTGCCAGGAAAACGTACCAGAATCTCCCAAACCTGAACCTTCTCTTGCACCCCCCAAGGGGAGAATGCCTTCAAGTCACCCCACTTCCCCCTGTTAGACTTCCTCTCCCCCTACTGTGTACCACCCCCCAGGTCTTAGAGCCTCCTCAGCTCCTCCACACAATTGCACGCATCCCACTGTGTTCTGACCAGGACAGCGGACTCTTCTGCCTCAAACTACCTGACCTGTGTTGCCAGAAAAGTCTCTCAGAAACACAAAAGATTGTTTTAGCTTCCTCCAATCTAATAGCTCTCCCAGACTCCTTGAAAGTTGTTTCTGCCCCAAGCTGAGCACACAGCCAGGCCACAAAACATTACTCTGCTATTTTCTGTTCTCAGACTCCAGCCTTTGTGTTCACTCACCTCTGCCTGAAATGTCCTCTGCAGACTCCTCATCTGCTGGGTTCTTACCCATCCTGCAAGACCCAGGCGAAAACCCCACCTCTGCCTTTGCTATCCAGAGTCAGTGACCTGGCTCTGTGCTGCCTGCTGTGGTCTGGCCATGGTTGTCCCCACCCTGCCCCTCAGCAGAGACTTTGAGCCCCTTGTAGGTGATTCTGCTTCCTTCACTAATTGTTTGTTGAGGGTTTACTGCAAGTCAGGCACTGACCAAGGCACTAGACAGGCACTGTAAACACAGTAGCACCACACAGTGTCGCTTTTAATGGGAAAGAAAACCCCAAAGCTGAATGTTTCACATAAGATGAAACATAGGCGCAAGGCACAATGAGGTGTGGGGACTCTGCCAGCTCAGCTGTGGTGTCTGAGTCAGGGAGGCCTCTCTGAGACAGCAACATCTGACTCAATGAAGCAGCCATGCCAGGCCAGCACGAGTGGGGACCGGGAGGAAGAGTGGGGCAAAGGAGCGGGGCGTGCCAGGAACCTGGCAGGTAGGCAAGGCGCACAGGGAGGTGCGGAAGGGTGTTGGGCCACAGGGACTGTGAGTCCTTTAAGCTTTGAAGGAGAAGGCAGACTCAAAGCTGAGCATGGTGGCACACACCTGTGATCGCAGCACACTTGTGAGGCTGAGGCAGGAGGATTGCCAAGAGTTCTAGGACAGCCTGGGCTATGACTCTACCTCAAAAAAACAAACAAAAAAAAAAAAGAAAAGAAGGGAGGGAGGGAGGGGAAGCAGCCAGATTCAGAGGCCACATACTGCTCCAGTGTATTTGCACAGCATTTAGGGAAAGTCACACTCTCCTAAGGCATGAGGTCACTGCGTTGAGCCGTGGCAGGCACAGGGGTCGGCTCCATCAGGCGTGGAGCTGGGCACCCGCTGTGAACCTGAACCCGCAACCCAGAGGCGATCTTACCCCCTCCTGGGCGAGTGTCTCTCCACCTGTGGAGACTCAGTGTCCCTTCTTCTGCCCTGCTGGGCTTCACCCGCTGCACTGCTGGCTGCACACTCTCTAGTTTTGCTCTGGGTCTGCAGAGGTTTTCACAACTGGTAAACGCACACTGTCCTTTCCAGGACACTTTCTTGAGTATTTGGGTGTAAACTGCTTTTCCAACATTTTTAATGTACTGTCTTTGTGGAATTTCTATTATTCTGTTGGTAAGAGTTCCTGAATTCTTTTCTATTCTTTTGAAAAATCTGTACCAAGGGCATAATTCACATTCCATAGCATTTACCCATGCAGTGCATGCAACACAGTGCTTTTTAGCATTTTCACAGAATTGTGCAGTTGTCACTGTGACCTAGCTTTTGACTATCACCACCCCGGAAAGAAGCCACGTGGTGACAGTGGTCACGGGCACAACCCTCCCACCAGCCTAAGACTGCATGGACCATTATTATTCTTTTTATTGGGGGGGGTGCACTGGGTATTGAACTCATGACTTTGCCAGACAGATCATGAATCGAACTCATGACCTGCCTTGCCAGGCAGGGGCTGTGCCACTGAGCTATATCCCTGGTCATTATTTCTCTTTGCTCTTATATTTTCTAGCTCTATTTCTTTTCCTACTACTTTCTCCAGCATTTTTAGAATTTATTATTCTCTTCTTTCTGTGTTTCTTAAGACTTTATTTTTTATTCTTAAAAATGTTTAGCTTTCTTGAGGTATAATTAGTCAATAATAGTGATGTCTAATCAAGGTGTACCACCGTGTTTTTTGTTTGTTTGTTTGTTTGTTTTTGCAGTACTGGGGATTGAACTCAGGACCTTGCACTTGCCAGGCAGGCGCTTATGCCATTGAGCTATATCCCCAGCCATGACCATGTTTTTTACACATAGTACAAAATGATCACCACAGTCAAGCTAATTAGTACAGCATCATGTGCGCGCACGTGTGTGTGTGTGTGTGTGTGTGTGTGTGTGTGTATAGACTGCTTCTGGAGTAGTTTCAGGTTTACAGCACAATGGAGAGGACAGTCCAGAGATGCCGTGCGATCCCTACCCCATGCGTGCAGGCTCCTCTCCCCATGTATCTCCTGATAGTTCAGAATTCGGCTGGGCATTGTGTCTTTAGTCCGCTCGCTCCCTCTGTCCTCTTCATCCTGGCTCATGTCAGGGGTGAGTGCAGAGAAAAGCCAAATATATCCCATCCAGTGCCTCCCGGGACTCTACAATTGTGCCACAGACAGGGAGTAGACTCTGACGCCACCCCGGCTTCCCTGCACTCGCTTTGTGTGTGTTTGCCCTGCACAGCTTCACTACACATGGCTCTGGGTGTTTGCCGCACATGAGAAGCACAGCGTCTCACCATGTGGCCCTCCCATCCCACAGCCACATGCCTTCCCTCCTCCCTGGTGCTGGCCTCAGTGACCCCAATCTGGTCTCACTGTCCACGTCTTGTCGCTCGAGAGCACTGTGGGAATAAGCGGGCGAGCTCTCAGCATTCGGTCTTCCCTGGCCTGCTTCCCAGGGCCCACCAAGCTCACTGCTGCATCTTGGCTTTGTGCTTTGGACTGCCCGACACTCTCCCACCCATGGGCTTAGCACACCCTTCCCTGCGGCAGAGATGATGGGCTGTTCGCAGTGGCCCTCACCAACAGTGATGGGCGCCTCTTTGCTGCCTTGCTTCAGATCCATGGACCTGGCACTGGCTGTGTACAAGCCTTGCCCATGGAATTGCACCACCAAGAGACCTTGAGAAGGGCCTCGTGACGTGCGAGAACCCGGGCATAGGGACAGTACCCAGGTGCCCTCCCAGATGACGTGTGGTTTGAGTTGGGCCCCAGCACATGGGGCACCTGGTGCTGTTGTGGCATATGACACATGAGGCACATCACAGACTTGGTATGTTAGGGCAGTGGCTGATAGCAAGTCCATGCCAGCTTCACAGACCAAGCTAGAGACTCCTGGTAGAGCAGCTTGCAAAGCCAGGAGTGCCCACGGCACACTTGTCCTAGGACAGGCAGAGTGTACAAACCTCAATTGTCAATCAACTAGAAATGTGGTCTACCCATAAAAGGGAGTCTTGCTTAGCTGTGAGAGGGGTGAAGTGCTGCTCCTGCCATCGCATAGATAAACCTGACGATACTGTGCTGATTAAAGACACCAGGCACCAGGCAATGGGGTATGTATTCTGCTGCCACAAAACACCAGACCAGGCACACCATGCAGGCAGAGTGAAGGCTGGTTTCCCAGCTGGGGGGTGGGCTATGGAAAGGAATGCTAACGCTTACAGAAGTTTTCTTCAGGCTGGTGGTGGAAAATACATTTTAACATTAGATATTGGCAATGGCCATGCAGATTTTGGAATATATTACAGACCCTGAACTGTAGACTTCAAAGGTGTACTTTAGGGTACATTTAATAGGCTTGCTACTAAAGTAAACAGTAATAGTGGCTTAAAAGGCACAGCTTTCATTTTCCATTGCACAGCTGACAAGCACCCCTTCAGCTCTCCCTTGTCAGGGACCACAGATTATGGACTGAGCATGGGGTGTCCGAGGCTGTCCTTGTCCTGCCCTTTGAGCCAGTTTAGAGTGTGGAGACTCCCTGGTAAGCTGTCGTCCCTCTCCACCATCCTCATCAACATAAAGACCCTCTCTGGCATGAGAGGACACCTCCCTCTGTGTCCTCCAGTCCGTGTTCTCCTCGATCAGTAAACGTCAACGTTCTGACTGCCTCATAGCTTTTTGTTCCCTTGTTGCCATGAACAACTGGTCAGCCCAGCTCCCTGTTACATCACCATTCTGTCTCTAGATCTTTCTTTCTACCAAGTGCTGTAACACCTTGCAGGAAATGGAGGAGTCACTGCAGGGTCCCCAGAACTGCCTCGGCTTCCAAACTTTGCGCTTCTTTGTTCGACCTCTTTAGATCCTCTGCAAATTGGCATACAGCCTGAATCATTATCGATGTCACCTTTTTCAATAAATTCCCAGCTAATATGAGTGAAAGACATCATATCACAGTGATCTAGGCACACCAATGTTTATAACAGAACAATTCATAACAGCGAAATTCTGGTAGCAGTCCAACAGCAGAGGACTGGGTAAAGAAAGTGCAGCATCTGTACATGATGAAGTATTACTTGACCATAAAGAAGGATACATTTGAGTCATTGGAAGGAAAAAATTTGCAACTTGAAAACATGTTAAGTGGAATAAATCAGACACATAAACTTCAACACCGTGTGGTTTCTCTCATGTGAGAAATCCAAATCTAAATAAAGAACAAAATAAAAGTCAGACAAAAGGAAACGCCACAGGTTCCAGAACTGTTGCAAGGGGGAAGGGGACCCAGAGGCGGAGGACAGCCGGCGGGAGTGTACAGGTCTCGGGGTACGGTGTATACAGGTACAGCAGCCACCCACAGCGCACTCATTATGGGGCACACATGAGCTGACAGTGAGGGGGACACACTGCAGGAAGGGGCAGTGGAGGCAGGGGAGGGAGGGAAGAGGGGCAGGAGGGGACATTTGTGTTAAGTACGTGCTCTGCCCACCAAGCTGGACAGAGCATCATGTGCTGCAGACATGTACTAATGAAAAGGATGAAAGGAATAGATTTGGCCAGATTGTCGAGTCTTCTCCCATGCTGCCTAGGAGCGCAGCCCTGCGAGAGCGTTCTGTGGCTGCCCTGGTGGCGTGAAAATGCGTCCATGCAGGCACATCAGCTCACAGGCCCTGCACCGTCTGCCATGCTTTTTAGAAATTTATAATACAAATATTTTTAAAATATTAAACATGGAAGAAGTTGTGTTTCTCGTGCCCACTAACTGTCATATATACTTCACATATGGCCCCTGACAATTCCAACTCACTTCATGCCCCCAGACTGGCCACAAGCCTGGGCCCAAAAGACATAGCCCAGTTCCCTACCTTAGAATGGCCCTAAGTAGGGCCAGCAAGTGGCTCTGTGGGCAAGGACACCGAGAACCACGGCCCCCCTTCTCCCTCTCTGCTCACGGACTCCAGGCTCACACATCCTGGCCGTGGCCTCACTAGGGACTCCAATGGTCGGGGTCAGGGTCAGGCTGAGGCTGGGCGATGGTGGACTCGGGCTGCTCCTGGGCCAGTTCCTCAGGTCCCACCCAGGTAAATCAGGAGCTGGTCACAGATTTCAGACACTAGGTTTGGGGCAGTCTTTCATGCGATGGTGAATAATTGATGGGACAAGTTATTTCCTAGCCCTCGCTGCATAGAAAGACCAAATGGCCATATTCAACAGGGCTCCACGAGATGAGCCAGAGCTGCTGCTTCCAAACGGAGTGGACACTGCATCCTCGGGCCCCCAGCACCAAAGAGGAATCGGGGTGTGGCAGCCCTTGCTATGGAACCCCCTCACGCACATGGGCTTCTGTGGGCAGGCACTGCAGGACCCAGAGAACAGGCCTTGGCCCAAGGGGGCCCGGGAACTGATTCTCCAAGAGCCCAGCTGAGAAGGACCGCAGAGGGAGAGTGGGGTTGTGGACACTGACTGAGCTGCACAAGGCTGGACTCACACTTACCCAGAGCGCAGAGCAGCACAGATGAGTCACACCATGGCTCTGTGCCTTGGTTTCCCCATTCCTGATTCGGGGTGCACTGTTAGCTCTGCTCTTCCTAGGGGTGCTAGGATGAGTGTAGGAGCTACAGTAGCTCAGATGTGATGTTATGTGCACCGTAGATGCTGTTCAGAGCAAATTATCACTCAAACACTTCAGGTGTAAAGCAGAGCATCTCAAGTCAGGTCCTAGGAACCAGCGACTCCTCCTCCTTGCTGAGCTTCCTCGAGGGGCTGCCTGGGGTCTCTCACCAGGCTGCTGTCAGGCGCCCATGACCGTGGCATCTGCAGTCTCAGCAAGCAGTGGCCCCAGGATCAGAAGCGGTTCCCAGGGCAGCGCTGAGCTCTGGCTGACCGGAGCCGGTGCTGGGATGCAGCAAATGGGCCACACGTCTACACCACCATCTTCGTTTCTTCTTAGCACAGTTTCTAAACTATGACTGGAAACCCTCAGAGCTCCCATCGTCCTTCTGTGATGAAGACCACTGTGAAGCAGCCCAGAGCAGGGCTTACATTACCCAATTGGCTTTTTATATTTACCTGTGAGTCTGTCCAAAGCCTGGGCCACTTGTCTGGGAGTGGGCAATGGACTCATAGTAAGTGAACCTCTGTGAGTCACTGATCCCTCTAGTGGCGACAAAGCTGGAAAGCCTCAAAGGATAAAACAAGATCACAGCCAAGGACACCTGGATCTGATCTCAACCTGATAAAGACTGTAGCCTCAGGCATCTCACTCCTGGGTGGATTAACTTAATACCTGACTTAGAGAAGTCCTTCAGCAATTCTGCCATTCTTGAGTACTCCCCTCCCTTCTGATAACCAAATAAATATGGGCCACCCAGAGAAGATCTTGGTCTCAGCCTTGAAAGAATCTCAAATTCTGTGAGAGGGCTTTGTTCCTCTTGGAGCCCTGAAATCATTTCATCCACCTCTTTTTATTTAGCCTGTGCCATACACTCGTTCAGGAGACTGTGCACCTGATCAGCCCGAAATAACTAGGGATATTATTGACCCAATACTTCTGAGCCCAACAAAAGCTGGGGAACCATGGCAGTGTGCAAGGCGCCTGGCACTATGGGGTCTCCACGACACCATGGCACATCAGGCACTGGTTACCTGTTATGCTCCAAGGGTCCTGCAACCAAGGCCAGTGGATGAAAGCTCTGCCCAACTGTGTCTGAGAGGAACCCAGAGCAAAGTGAAGCCTACCAGCATGTGGGTCTGGGTGGGCGCCCTGCACAGTGTGAGGAGAAAATGTGTGCAGGAGCATGTGATGTTTTCGCAGCGGTTTGAGGGCTGGTTTTGGTAATTATACTCTTGAATGCAAAAATCCCTGTGACATAATGAGAAACACACCTCTGCGAGGCTTCCAAAGCTGATTTCAGATACAGGACAGTCTTCACCCAGGACGACTGTGCTCCCAGCATGCAATTGCTCCTCATCTGCCTCTCAGAACACAAGGACAAAAATAAGAGATTGGGAAAATGTGTGTCCCCCCCCCATCTCTTGGGTTCCTCCAACTCTTCTAAGCTACCTCACTGCTCAGTCTGCACAAATACACACACAAGCACGCACACAAATCCCACCATCTCAGGGGAAAAGCAGTCATGCAGGTAGCAAGTAAGCCTTGCCCTTCAATCCTCATTACAGTGAAATACTGTTCATTAAGCAGCCTACAGAAAGGTTAATTTCGGTCAGGTAGCAGTCAAAACGTAGAGAGGAATTACAGGTCTATCTCACAAGCCCACTCTTGCTGTGAAATCCTTATCTATGTCTTCCCCAAAGCATCAGGCATCTGACCCAGGAACTGGAAGGAACCAGTACCCACAACACAAGTTCTGAACTCCCAGTTCTCACACTCACGACATCTGTCTTCCCTTTCCTAAAAGACTTTGCTAATCCAGCCACTTTTTCAGCCTTTTCTGCATTGGAAACAGTGACTATGATGATACCAAGTGTCCCGTAACCACCTGCACAGAGGGCCTCTATGCCTGTATACACCCATTGTTCCCCATGCTATGTGTGTGGTATTCTCTGTATGGCTGTGCAGTGGAGAGATTTCTCCCACAACTCATGACTGGGAATGATTGCAGTTTTCATGAGTGACTTTTATGAAAGGGTTTCATTCTTTTCCCTTTTGACGCTAGGAATCTCGGTCACATCCTAGCCTAGAGTCCACAATTTGTACCAAGACTTTTGATACGCATCTCATATAACATTCTCCTGTTTTATCTCATTTGTCCCACTCTAATTTTCCACAGTGTGTTTACTCACTCTTTGTCTTCCACTCTATTTTTGTGTGTGAGCAAATTGAAATCCCCTTTGAATAAGACCAACTTTAAATTTCTCAATGAAATGTCTAGAAGAGAAGTGACTGTGTTTCCTCAGTAGTCAGGTGGACAGAGAAGGACAGCTGCTGTCCTCCCCAGGGACCTGTTTTAGGGGACATTGGGTCCATTGGTCGGCAGAGCTCAGCTCTTCCAGAGGGGCCATGTGGTGGAGAAGCCACTCCAGGACCCAGGTCTCAAGGGCTAAGATGGCACTAATGTGTGGGCAGGGGAGGAGTACAGTGAGAATAGCACCTGCTGCAACTTGGATAAAGGCAGTTTATTGGTTACGTCAATTGCACCAAAAGGTACATTTTATAGCAGTTCTCAGAGCTTGACAGTTCATTTGCTCTCACCAGCTGATGGTTAACTGGCTTGTTCATACTGGCTGCTCCAGAGATGCCCAGGCAGGCATTTTGCCTCTGTGTCCTCTCATGGGGATCTTATGACCTGCCAGCAGTCCAAGACCTGGACCCAGCAATATCCAGCCCACTCACCCCTGCTCCTAACCCCTGTGCTGTGGCTCACGCTTCACACTGAACCCAAAGTGCCCTGCTGGTGGTGGCAGATGGAGAGGACAGACAACTGTCACATCCATGAGCTGCTTGGGTCTCTCTGAAGCAAATGCAGTTCTATGTCAGAAAAGGTTGCATCAGCAGCTCCTGCAGCACAGAGCTAAGACCGCGGCCATGAGTCTGTGAGTTAAAACTAGGGCAGTAAAGGCAGGGAGCCCATAACAAACCCTCGAAGTGGGCCTGAAAAGTCAACGTGACAAGAAATCACCAGAAGGGCTTCCTCCTCCCAGGCCCAGGTGGGACTTCTTGTCCAGCCACCCTACACAAAGACATGGCCCTTGCCTGTGTTCGGCCAATGACGTGGGAAGGAAACCAATGCTCTCCTTTGCCCGGCCTGGCTGCTAAACTTTGCCACGTGACCCACACCTTAAGGGAACATCTAGAGGCCACAGAGGCCATGTGTGTTGGGGGAGCACTGGAGATTAAACCCAGGGTCTTTGCACTGAGCTACATCCCAGGCCTTTCTTACTTTTTATTTGAGATCAGGTCTCGCTAAGTTGCCTCCACTGGTTTGAACTTGCCTTCTTCCTGCTTCAGCCTCTGAAGTGCTGTGGTTGTAGAGTGTTCCCCACAACTGTCTAGAAGCCAAACTTTAAAGATGACATAACCTGCACCAGTGGTGGTAGATGCCTGAAGTCCCAGCTACAAAGGAGATGAGGCAGGAGGATCGCAGTTTCAAAGCCAGCCATGGTAGTTTAGCAAGACCCTGTCACAAAATAAAAAAGCAAAAATGGACTGCGGATGCAGCTTAGAAATCTGTGGCTTCAATTCCTAGCCCTGAAAACAAAACCAAGAGGCCCTGTGTGCTGTCCGCTGAGTGCCAGGGCACCGGGCCATTCTGCTCCCCTCCCCTCCAAGTTGCTCAGCAATGGGAACTCACTGGGCTTCTGTGTGTGTGGGACGGACAGACAGACTCCTGCATGAACTGGCCTGTGCCATAGCTAACTCAGAACTGTGGCTGTTCCTCTGTGGAGACAGAAGCCGTCAAGATGGGCCTGGACTCAGGTCAGGACATTTCTGTGCCACCAGCAAAGTCCTTGCATCGGTCATGTCACCAGCTGTAGAAGGGCGTCCTGTCACTTAGCCAAGAAATCATGACAATGGAGCAGAAGTCCCCTTGGGAGCAGGCAGCGCACTCCAGGCCTTGGCTCTGTGTCCCAGGCTTCTTTCACTCAGTGCTGTCTGCAAGAGGCACTGATGCCCCGGCCCCGTGCCCTGATCCCGGCTTCCGGCTCCTAAGACCTCACCTCTGGCAGCCTGTCACAGCATCCCACACTCGTGCTAGTCATGCGCTTGCTGCCCTCCCTCCCTCAATAAAATGTCACAGATCAGAGCAGCTGGCTTCCATTTGCATACACGTCCACTGACCTAGACTTTGCTCAGGCTCAGTGCGGTGTCCACCAGTAGAAAGTGGTGCCTGAACCACAGGAAAGCCAGGCTTGCCACCCTCAAGGATGGACAGCAGGATGAGTGGCCCCTGCCAGCCAGGCTGCCCCAACCCATCATGCTGTAGCCTTCCTGGTTGGGTTACTTCAAGGTGGAATCGTTATTAATTTATGGTGGGTGTGCACCCAAGAGCTTAGATGATACAGTCTACGTGTGCTGGAAGCATTTGCCGAAACACCCATTCCTGGTGATAACCACCCACAAACAGCGGGGAGACTGCTACCGCCAAAGACAATGCCAGATATCATGCCTAACATGAAACGCCATGAAGTCTTTCAAGGTCAAGAGCACGACAGCAATCCCCACCATAACTTCTGTTCTTCAGTGTTCTGATTCACATTCTACCCAACATAAGAAAACGAAAATAAGAAAATGAAATTACTGTTTGTTATAGATAAGATTAAGTACCTCAGAATTCAAAAGAATCAACCAAAAAATGATTAGAACTGATATATAACCATTAATTGTTTATCTGATTACAAAAATTATTACCCTAAAAGTCTGCAGTTGTTTGGTATACCAGAAATACTTACTTAAAAATACAAACCATTAAAATTGGGAACTAAGATATGAATACCAGGGAATAAACTTAACACAATACTCATGACCTCTGTGAGGAAAAAGGCACACAGGAGAAGACTTCAAATAGGAAAGTGACTTGTGTTTCTGGACAGTAGATAATTTATCAAACAGCTTTTTTCCAAATAACCTAAACAACTAATGCAATGCCAATGACAATCTTATTTCAAAACCACAAGCAAGGGAGGTTGATCCATCACGTTATCTGGACCTTAAATGACCAGAAGATAATGAGGATGGTGGCAGTATATTGGGGATTAAAGCATCGTGAGACCACGGAAACAGAAATGAGGTACAGATGGGCACGGTGGCCGGCCCCTCATCCAAACTCCAAGCCGCTCATCCTGGAGAGATTTAGGGCATCTGCTATCCATTGGCAGCACTGAGGGTCAGGCATCCCTGCGTTTAGGAGGGGGCTTGGGCGGTGTGATGCCGGCTGAGACGTGGGGGCTCTGCTTGGACTGAAAGCTCCGGGCAGAGGGGTTGATGCTGAGGTAAAACCTTAAGAGTAAGGGAGGGACTAAAGGAGCTGAAACCAAGCCACATAACACCCAGAGAGCGCCACAGAGCTTGTGGAGAGGCCACGTGCAGGGTTCTGCCCACTGGTTGCTGGTGAGGGAGAGTGAAACCAGCCCTGATGCATCTCTGGAGGTCCAGTGTTCCCGAGACCTCAGAGGGACTGATCAGTGGGGGAAGTTGACTTGTGCAGCAGATGAGTGGGCAAATGGCTTATTGATGGTGGTGTTGGGACAGCCAGTGATTTATCTTAACTTTTAAAGCTAGAAACACATATGCCACAATAAGTTTTGTTTTAGTTTGGTTTTGGTTTTTTGAGACAGTCTCACTATGTAGTGGAGGCTGGCCTTGAACTCACTGTGTACCCCAGACTGGCATCAAACTCTTGGTGATTCTCCTGCCTCAGCCTCCTGAGTGCTGGGATTACAGGTGTCCAGCACCACTCCCAGTTTATAAGTTTTTGAGATGGTAACTGTGTTTTGGCCATGGTTCCCATCAGTCTTTATCACAAGCAGGACACTGTCTGGGCCTAGCATTTTCTTCCCTCTGTACTTCTGCACTCTTTCTTGAGAAAGCCTTGGATTTCTGCATCTTCTGAGGGATCAGATGTCTTTTCTCTCATCTTGCTAATACAGTGAAATGTGGCAGTTTTGGAAGCAAAACTACCTTTGCCATCCTGAGAAAAACTCAGCTAGCATGATGGATGTTATACTTTTTACAACTTGGCTACATCCACTTTGTTGGTGTTTGGTTAAGGAGCAAGTGGTTAGGAGTTCTTGTTTATTTATTTTGCTTTTTACTTCTAATGCACCAAAGGGAAAGAATAACCGACCATGAGACTCATTTGCCTTGGTGATAGGAGTTACTCTCATAGCCTGCAAAGTAGCGTGTTCATGAAACAAAATAAAACAAACAAATGCAAAATATCAAGTTTCAAGAAGGTAAATCTAAGATAGGACATCAGCAAAATATCCTCTAAAACTAAAATATTACATATATTCAAAGCTACAGATGTTAAGACCTTGGGTAACTAAAAAAAATTACTGTATTTATTGAAATAGTAGCCATAATTATACTAGAAGGCTGGAAAAGGAGATTCTAGTACACTACCTTTTAAAAATAAGTGTGAAAATCGAAAATTACAGATTTTTCAGTTAAATAAGCCATTTATTATTGGAGTTGTTTTTGGAAAAGCTCTAGCGCGGAAAGTCCATTTTGCCAGTGTGGAATCTGGCTGGTCACTTCCTCCCTGGGTGGGGAAATGTCCTCCTAACCCACTTTCCTGGTCTCCACTCCCACTGCTCCACATGTGATTGGCTTGGAAGTCTCTGCTGCTCCTAAGCATTCCTTCAGGGCCAAAGCGAGACAGCATGAGGCCCAAACCAAGCCACAAACAAGCAAGAACCCAAAACAGACAGACTCCTCTATCACTTCCAGTAGCATTATCATGAGCAAAGCTTAAAAACTGAAATGGGAAAAATATTTGCAATGCACAATCAATTTTGTTAATATAGGAAGGTCTCCTAAAAGTCAATAGGGACAGAAAATCTCAGAATAAAACCCAGCTAGTGTATGAACAAGTAGTTGACTTAAAAGAAATAAGAATGGCCAAAAATACAAAAAATGTTTGATTTTAGGATAAGTTAGTTAAAAATGCAAATTAAGACTATGCTGAATTTAAAAAAAAACATAACATATTGAGAAAAAATGACACAACTTGATGGGAGGGTAATTGAATCTTCTGGGGAAAAAAGTTGTGGTAGCAGAGATGTAGAGACTTTAAAATGAGCCTGCCTGGGGCTGGGGAGTGTCCTCAGCAGCAGAGGACTTGTCTGGCATGTGCGAGGCCCGGATTCACTCTCCTGGATGGCACACAAACATGAGAATGATCCATAAGGAAGTCCCCACAGATTGTGAGAACAGAGATGAGGGGTGACTTAGATACCAACAGGTAAGAAGGGCCCACAGATGGCACAGAAGGCTCTGCTGTCAAGTTCTTCCACGGTCACAAAATGCCTGGGAAAGACAACCTTAAAAGGGGACAGAGTTGGTTTTGGCTCCTGGTTTCAGGGGCTCCAGTCTACGGTCACCGGTACCATTGCTCCTGGCTCACAGGGAGGCAAAGTGTCATGGTGTGAGGGTATGGTGAGCAGAGTTACTCACATCATGGCAGCCAGGAAGCAGAAGAGCTGGGGCAACATCAACCCTTCTGGGTAGCCCCAGTGACCTGCCTTCTCCAAGGGGTCCTGCCCTCCTCAGATGCCCATCACTTCCCAAGGGCTGTCAAACTGTGATCCTGTCATAGATCAACCCACTACTGAGATCAGAGCCCTCAGGAGCCTGTCCTTCTCAGAACCCCCGTCTGCCTATCACCAGGGAAGGGACTGAGCCCACAGGGTGTGAGGCTGGGGCCACATCAGATCCAAACCATAGCAGCTGCCATCTCATCATTATAATTAACACGTTACATTTCCATAAACATGAGTAAATCTCAAAATCATCACAAGTAAGTCTATTATGTAAGAAACAAAATAGGAATTTTAGTGAAGATCTCTTGTATATTAAATTCAAATACACAGAACATCAAAAATATAGTGAATGCTTAAATTCTTAAAAATTATTACAGTAAAAGATACCTTGTCCAAAACAATGGAATAAGTATGTTCAAAGCAAGCAGGAGTATTTGGAATATTTTGAGTAGGGTTAATATAAAAAATTTTAAATATTTATGCTACTTTGACCACACCCCACTGGTCAAGTATTTATGGCAGTTACCGTCACATAAAAATATCACCACATCCTCATTCACCTTATTCACTGGACCCGGCACCATGTGACTTCTGGCTCCTCAAAATGACCACGAAAGGGAAATGCTTTGAATCCACTCAAGACACTGAGGCAGCCACCGAGAGTGAGCACAGCAAAGACACTCAAGAAAGAGATGCCAGCACAGCTGCAGGATGCAGCACGAATGGGGGGCATGAGTGTCTGAAGTGTGTGTTGGGGGTTGAGAGTGATCTATGGCAATGCATCCTTTACTACAACAAATTTTTAAAATTTAAGCATTCACCAAATTTGTTGATCACACCCCACGTTTCTACACAGATGAACAGACGGTGACGCCAGGACAGGGTTGGGGAGAAGAAGGTGAGAAACAAGAAAACAAGAATCACGTAAGAAAGGTGCCCGGGAGCTGTGAAAGGAGCAGAAACCCAGCCTTGGAGCGGGGAGCCTGTCAATAGCACCACAATAAACTTCTGCGAAGTTTACTCTAAAACAACAACCCAAGAGCTTCTACTGAGTTTTATACCTTGAAAAAGCGTGAATACTGAAGTAAAACCCATTTTCCAACCCTAAGGGTAAAACCTAATGTCTGCTCACACAGGGAACCCACTCACGTAGCCACTCGCGTCCTGAGGTTTCGAGGTCCTGAGGTCCTGAGGTACAGAACCACTCAGCTGTGCAGCCTGGAGCTCCCAGTGCCCACCGAGGTGAGCCTGCTTTAGGCCTCCCAGTGAGGAAACTCGAGTGCTCACTGCTTGGTGTCTGCTTCCTCCCTTCCTTGCTATGTTCTTGAGATCAAGCACTGTCCTCAGGAGAGCCACTGTCCTATTTCAAGATGCAGACACATCAGTTGCTCCACCCAGGCTTGGCAGACAGCGACGACGTCAATCTCAGTTTTCTGTTATCGGGGAGAAGCTTCTGTCGACATTTGTCCGTGGCTTTGGAACAAATGTGCGTTTTTCTGCTTTTCTACTATGGAGAAGGGAAGGATACACAGGAGAGGCATAGGTCAGCGCAGCAGTGAAGTCACTGGTGAGACAGTGCCTGTGCTGACTCTGATGGGCAGAGTCAGAGTATATGAGGGCTTCCCTCTCAGGACACCTGGGAGTTGCCAGGCTTCTTAATGTTAGCTGTTCAGGTGGGTGTCATGTTCTCATTCACCACTGTTTTGTTGGAATCAGTTTCTGAATCTTTCCTCTTGAGTGCCGACTGAGCTCCCGGGCCTCCCATTTCCATCCCTCTCTTACTAGCCCCAAGCTCGGCATTCCCTCCTCCTGCCCTCTCTCCTGCCCACTCCTGGCAGGACGGCGCTGCCTCCAGGTACCGGCTGCGCATCTCCCCAGTGTACTGCTTCTCTCCAGCCCAGGGCTTCTGTCCTGACCCTGGCTAGCTCGGCGTCCAGAGCAGGGCAGCACCGCCACCTCTCATCTCCTCAGCCCTCTGTGGAAGCCTCTTCCCTGCACCCAGTCTGATGATAGCAACAGCCTCCTGCCGCCCTCATGACGCCCTAGCACTTCCTTCAGATGCTCACAGTGTTACTTTGAAAACAACAAAGCTTAGTGAGCGACCAAGGTTGTACCATTCTATCAGTGCATGTTTATTAAACACTTCTATTTCTGACCCCAGAAGTGTAATTAGATCCATGAGCACCAAGTGTGAAATATTTGGACTGGAGTTTTCAGTTTAATTTCTTTTTTCTAATTTTGGCAAGACATATGAGACTAGTTTTCATAGTTTTTAAAATCCAATCTGCAGCTGATAGGAAAGAAATATTACCCAGGAAGCAATGTGGGGAAGTTAAAAACTTCACTTGAAAAATGATTCGATTTTGATTATTTTATGTTGTTAAAGTTTGTTTTTTTTTTTTTTTTTGGCGGTACTAGGGATCGAACTCAGGACCCTACATTTGCTAGGCAGGCGCTTATTCCACTGAACTATATCCCCAGCCCTATGTTGTTAAAGTAACACCATGGTAGCGAATGGTACACATCCAAAGGGGGCAAAGCCACGCACGATGGGAGGTCCAGTCCTCTGAGGACGCCCTCTGCAGCATCCAGCGCAGTGCCCTTGGCCTCTGCCGCCCCTCCTCCCTGCCCTGTGCCTGACCCGCTCCTCCTTGTTTGATCTCTCACACTTTTCTTGTTTCCTTTTCCCTCTCGTGTCCCCTCCTGCCCTCTGCAGGTCATCCTCCCTGCTTGTCCTGTCCTCTCCTGACCCCCATTTCCTCTCCCCTCCCACCTCTCCTCTCCTGTGGTGCTGAGCCTGCCACCCAGAACTGCATCCCTCGCCAGAACTGCAGTTCCTGTGGCTTAAGTCCCCTGAGGAGAAGGTCTGGGCACTGCTGGACAGAGCAGTTGGCAGGGGCTCCTCTGGCCCCCTGAGTACTGGGGGAGGAAGTGGGGTCCTCACGCCAGCACCCTCCCATGGCAGAGGAAGGAGGCTGAGGGCCCCCTTCTTCCCTCTGTTCTGCCACAGCTGTCCACTGAGCAGCCTCATCACCTGCAGTCCAAGAGAAGAGACATGCAGGACTGCCCCCACTCAGACCCTAGCAAAACAGCATCACACGCTAACCCTGGGCTGGACATGAGCCCCAGGTGATGGCAGGCGACAGCTCAGACCCAGGCAGCTCTCAGTGAAGCCCTGTGATGAGAATGGTGTGGCTCTCAGGTGCACAGAGGCGGCCTCTGCTGCCATGGGAGAGCCTGCCCGGCCAGGCCACTCAGCTCTGCCTCTGCTCTCAGCTGACCCCAGGGCTTGGCTTGGCCTCCTCCAGGCGACACTGACCAAGCTACCTATCAACCGACGGGGCCCTTCCACAAACCCCTCGCAAGTGGCTTTGTGTAGTTCTCCAGATGTGTGTGCATCTGGGAGGGGCAGGCAGGTTATATTTCACTACATTTGTCTCCAAGCTCCTCTCCTTCCTGTCAGCGGGCTCTACTCATGTGGCACACTCACAATTGAACACTGGAACATGTGTTAGTCCACAGTGTATTTGGCAAAACAGAGCTCATGAATGGTTCCTTAAGAATAATATATATTCTGATTTATTTCTCTGAAAAGAAACTATTCCAGGATGCATATGAAGAAGCAAGACTATCTCTTCTAGATGAGATTTACTGGAATGACCATCACACAGAATAGCTAGTTCCAGAGCTACAGAATCACTGCATGATTTGAGTGTATACAATAATGTAATATATAGTCAGGTGTGGTGATGCACACCTGTAATCTCAGCACTTGGGAGGCTGAGTCAGGAGGATCCCTGTGAGTCCAAGGCCAGCCTGGAGTGAGAGCTTGTCTCAAAAAAGCAAGAGAAAAGTAATATGCATACACACAGAAGAGAGCAGGAGGTATGGAAAACAAAATTTCATTGCTACCACAACTTAACATATTCTAAACTTTCTTGCAAAAAAAAAATAATCTTTCTTGCATCTTGGGTATTTTATCCACAAAACTAGTTTTTGTATTTGAATACATAATTGGCTCCATTTCTTTTGGTCTTGGAAGAAGTTAAAATATATATTTATTCATTGGAATCTATTACACAGAATTTTTAGATATTATGAAAAAAATTTTCTATTTCTCCTCTATGTAAGAACCTCAAAATTTTTGTTTGCTTATGATTTAATGAAATGGGAGAGGTTGAGTTGAAGATGTAATCTCTGTCAAAGACCTATGATGATTCTTACAATGTGTGGCATTGCTGATAAATATTTGGAATCTTTGCCACACTGCAGTTGCAAAACTTCCCGGGGTAGGGGGTAACTCTTCTGCACAAAGTGGCTCAGCACAGATTCTTAGAATGAATGGGTTTGTGCAGGCCATGTGTGGGTTCATTTACTATGCAGCCACTGACCCCTCTTACTCCTCAGTGTCCTTGGTTTTTGACGTGGTTTAGATATCATACTTAAAGTGCAGAGCCATGGGGAGGGTTCCTGTGGTTGTAGTATATGGAAGGATGGTACAAAATATTTCATTGAGTTGGGTTGCATTTAAGAGGAGGACAAAAACTTTAAGGTCTATGAAAAAAATCAAACTAAAAAAAAAAATAGCACTAATTTTTTAAATCCCTGAATAGTGATAGAGGATGGGTGGAAACTCCAAGACAATAATTTTAAAACAAAACAAACCAGTCCTTTAATTATAGCATAATTATCCCAACTTCAAACTGTGAATTCACTTTTACTTTGGTATTTTAAATAAATTATGCATGTTTTCCATATGGGGCCCCACACCAAAACTCCTTTTTAATCTGGAAAAACATTTCCAAAATCCAACTTGGTATCCAAGCTCTGGGATATTAATTTGACTTTGGATTCTTCCATAAACTTTCCATGTTTAGAAATCTTTTTGAACTGTCCCTTGGGATACACATGTTTGTGTTACACATATTCTATGTCTTTTAATAGTAACATGTAGGAATTCAGTAGGAAAAAAATTTATGTCCTTGTAAATTTGATCTCTTTGCAAACATAAGAACAGAAAATGTTCTTTGGCTCACCCCCACCAGGTTTACATTAATAAACCCTCAATTGTAAGCCTAACCATCCAATTCCAAAGAAACTTCCAATCCAATACTCTATGCTGTTTTATTCTGTTGTGCATTTAACAAAGGATTAAAGCATAATGTATTTTCAATTAACTAAAATATTAATGGCAAAAAGCTTTTAAGAAAAAATTTTTAAAGAATTACTCATCATAAACATGGTTTCAATAGAATTTATTTATAAAGCTGGGTAGAGAGACTCAGGAATGGATAATTAAAACTTTTTAAAAACCCTTTCCTTTTATACTGAGTGGCTAACTCGAAGAACTTCATAGGTAACAGCACTTCTGCTGGGAACATGCTTGGGGTATGAACCAAGTAACAGAAGCTGGGATGTCCTGTGCTTTTGCCAAATGTTTGTGGCATTGTTCATGGGATCGTGTGAGCTGGAGGGGGTCACCTATGCCTGACAGCCAGGCCCTGGGCCCTCTGCAGCCTGAGTGCCTTCTCAGCCCTCCTGGGCTTTGGCTGGAGGAAGATGAACTGGGAGCTGCCTTGCTTTGAAGCCTGCTGTCTACACCATGCAAAGCAAAGTCAAAATTGTCCATTTGGTCTTCAACAGCATTTCAACACTACCAGTGGATTGGTTTCCATGACTGAGACAGCCTTGAGGTCAGTTGATTCCATTAAGGGCTGTGTTTGGCTACATTCAGTAGGAACACACAAACTGTGACATAAGCACTAAAGTGTTTTTTTTTTTTTAGTATCAGGAATTGAACTCAGGACCTTGCACTTGCCAGGCAGGTGCTTGTGCCCCTGAACTATATCCCCAGCCCATGAGCACTAAAGGTTATGTTTCTTGAATAAGTCAGGAGTCCAGGAGTAAGTATTAAGGTCATAAAAGAAAAGTGTCAGGGCTTGAAACTCCTTCCTCTTTCCCGTTCCATCTGCCACACGTTGGATTTTCAGGATAAGGTGGCTGCTCCATCTCCAAGCATTGAGCCTGTCTCTCTGGCTTGTAGGGTTGGAAGTGCATGGGATTCGGGTACAAATCATTTAAGTGTGTCTTTTTTAGCAAGGACAGAGTTGCTGGCTAGGGCACTTCGGCCATCCCTCGGAGAAGGTGCACACTGAGAACCAGAATTCTTGTTCTGCTTGGGCATTTTGCTGCCCTTTATACATTCAGGTTTCCACTGTGTATCAGTCAGGGTTTACTAGAGAAACAACACAAGATATACAAATGTACAAGACATTACAAGTTTGGCTTACAATGGTCAGCTACAGAGTTGGATGAGGAAGTGTGCAGAGGGTGTCTGCACGCTGGAGATTGAAGAGCCCAGTCCTGGGCCTGGACCTCATTGAAGTGTCCATACAAGTCTGTATTAAAGGGCTGAGGGGTCTGTGATGGAATGCTGAAGAATGTACGACAGAGGCCAGAAAGCCAACACCAGAAGGCTGAAGAGTCCCAGGCAGACGCCGAAGAGTCTGCACCGGAAGCCAGGAGATGACCAAGCTGAAGGCGAAGACTGGAGCTCCCCTGAAGAACCAGCAGCCGGTCCTTCCTCAGTTCCTTTTCTCATGCAGTCTACCTGCTCTGGGGGTGGGGTAGGGGTGGTCCTTTCCACCCACACCCTCTGCATGCCCTCCTTTTGCACAGGTTTAGGATGAATACAAAGTAAGTACCCCGGCTCCCTTCTGAGTCACATAGTTAACCTTCTAAACTTCTCAAATTAACACAATAAACAACATCCCAGAAGGGTAAGGGACCGTCCTTTCTACCCCAAGATGCAGAACTGCTGAGTCACAGAGCCAAACCTCTAGACTCCCCAAGTTGACACAATGTATCAACCATAACACTGGTGAAGAAGAGGGGAGGAAGATTACTAGGTAGAAGGTAGGTCTGGTTGTCACACCTGGCCAAGCGGTCATTGGTTTCAGTGGCCAAATGGCTGATCTTCATTCTGTTTTCCTGCGTGTCATCCAGGTGTAGCCTCAACTGCTCCCTCTTGAAATCAGAAGAACTGAAAACAGCTTATCTCATACAAGGAGCTCCAGGACCCTGCTTCCCCGTGGGCCTCTCCCAGCCCAGGCTTCCCCAGTGTTTCCATTGTTTTCAGTCAAGCCAGTGCGTGGATGGAGCAGCTAGAAAGGATGGTGTGGGCACCTCTGTCTCAGTCACCTTTTCGACTCAGGTGACCCCAGATCCCTGAGAACTGACAACCGCACACTCCCAGTTTCTGGCTGTTTCGCAGGTTGTGTGACCAGAAGACCAGCAGCTTCTGAAGAGGAAAGATTTAGTTCACATGCACCTGGCCCTCATTGCAGAAGTGGGTGGCAGAGCAAAGCCCCTGTCATCCTGGCCTGGAAGAGAACAAGAAAGGCACAGGGTTTCCACTGTCCAAGCAGCAGCCATTTGTTCTGGACAACATACAACAGTTGCTTCTGGTTTGGATAGATGAGAAGCAATAGCGGTGATACTGTGGTGGAGAAACTCATCTGTAAGAAGGCAAAGGCCTTGTGTGCTGATCTCATAAGTAAACTACCAGGTACATCAGCAGAAAACAAAGCAGGCTGCAGGGCAAGCAGGGCATGGTTTGATGACTCTTAGAGGAGAAGGGCCATCTCGGCAAGTCTGTGAGTTCACATGCTAAGGTGGCTGTGGCATTCGCCACCGAGTTCCAGAGGCTCATCATTTCCAAATGTTCCCTGCCAGAGCAGGTTTTTAACTGAAATGAGATGGGGCCCTTTCAGAAAAAGATGAGGACTGATGCCAAGAGGACCAGCATTACAGAGGGAGAGAATGCAGTGCCGGTCACAGGCTCGTGAAGGACCATCTCACCCTCTTGTTTTATGCTAATGCAAGCAGGATTTCTAAGTCAAGCCTCCACTCCAGTATCATTCTGAGAATCCATGTGCCTTCATGAAATACAAGGTGCAGAAGGGCCAGTGAAATGTCATGTGGAGGCCCAACAGCAAGGCCTGAGGTCACTCCCAGCTTCTCTGTTGATTGGGTCAATGAGGTCTCTGCCCTGTGTGAAGAAACACCTCTTAGGAAAGAGTACACCACGACAGACTTGTGTGTTGGGGTGATGTGCCTGGGCCTCCTACAGGCCTTAAGGACTCAGCAGAGGAGCTTGAGTTCATAGAGGCTAAGTGCCTTCCTCTAAGCTCCATTCCAGTCCTCTAGCCCATGCACCCACAGCTCGTCTCAAACTTTAAAAAGCTTTACACCGAAGCACTGTTGCTGCAATGCTTGGAGGTGACTAAAAGAACAAACCCTGCTCTCTGAGAGTTTTGGAAAAGTCATTCCCACAATGTGAACCACCTCAAGATGATGGATAAAATCTGAGACGAGGTCACCAAGGGAAACTCCAGTCCTGAGCACAGGAAACTGTGGCCTGAGTGTGCTCTTAGACATGACTTAGTGGGCCTTGGTCAGGAGCAGGAGCTGCTGGTTGTCAATGAAACTGTGTCCTTGGGAAGGAGAACAGGCCCTGGAGGCAAAGGAGGATGACTGACATTCACAAGCTGGGGAGGAGCGTGGCCAGGAGCCAACACCCAGGAAGTGATAGGACTGCATCTTGAGCAACAGAAAGAGGTTAAGGAGGGGATCTTGCGTGCAGAGGAGGAGGAGGGAGAGGCAGAGGAATCCCTCACTTCAAATGAGATTAGGGAGATGTGAGCAATGTGGGAAACAGTGCAAAATTCTGCAGAAAAGCAGCACCTGAGCAAGGCTGTAGCTGTGCAAGGGATGAATGTGTTTAACTGTAATTCAATGTCACATTTTCACAAAATCCTCAAAAGGAGGCAAAAGCAAATATCATGAGATAGGTCCCTCATAAAAATTGCATGAAAAGAAAAAGATTCCATTGAACCAACAGATAGCAGTGACAGTGAAAGCCATCCGGCACAATAGCCCTCCTCTCTCTTGTCTCCTTCACACCAGCTGCAAAGGTTTTCAAAGCTATGCACAGATAAAATTGTTTTTTCTATATTTTGTGTTTTCTTTATTATCTTGTATATTACAGTATTATAATCACTTTAACTGAGTATTTTTGGGCTATGGAATGAATCATCAGAATGTACATGATCTTTTAGGGGGATATTTGCTTTGATTTACAAGTGCTTTGGATTACAAGCATGTTTCTGGAATGAGTTATTCTCACAAACCAAGGTTTTTCTGAATCTGTACATTGGGTGGATCACTTCCTGCCAGAAGACTGAAGAAGGCACCCTCTCATCTGTAAGCTGCCTGCAGCAGGAGCAAAGGGTGCTGGTAAGAAACTGAAGAATCAGTAAGAGCAATGAGACATGAAACTCAGAATTCAGTGTCATCTTGGGAGGGTGGCATTGCAAAACAAGAAGCACTGGAAATCAGGGGACCCTGCTGGGGACTGGACTGTGTAAGGAAGGGTAAAGTTGCTGACCACAGTACTTTGGATTCACAGCCCCTTGAAGACAAGATACTGCAGCTGAGGACATTTGGCTCATCCCTGCTCCAGAGCAATAAACTGCCACCTTCAGAGATAAGACAGCTCTCCTAATTGCAAAGTTTACTGCCTAAGAATGTCTTTGTTCTAACTTCTCAAGGTCCTGCTCAGCTTTCTACCTTCACCTCAGCTTTTCCCTTTACTTTCCCTCATGCCCTCTGAACATGTTTGAAATCCAATAAATAAGGAGCAGTCCAGAGAAATGTATATCTTAGTTTCGAAGGGTTCTGACCTTCCTGGACCCCAGGACCATATCACTTGTCTCTTTTATTTAAGACTTTGCTATATACTCATTTTAGGAGGTTAGAGGCCCAGCCAAGCTCCCAGTAGGCCCCACAGTCAGTCACCAGCACAGATGGTCCATGCTCACTTATAAACTAGGAGTGGAACTCTGGGTCTGCTCACTTTCCAAGACCAAAACTTCTACTTCCTAGAATACCATCAAAAAATTCTCCCTGTGTAAAAGAATTTAGCTTTCCCCCACAATGGTGAGAAAAATTAAGCTTCTTTTCCATTGGGCTCCTAGAAAATTTTGCTGGCATATGAACCTTTTTACCTACACTACCCAGCAGAGTACACAGATCATCCTAAGTGCTCAAAACATGATTTTTAACACTAGTTAATCTTTATTAACTTGGGGTTTGCAATGTTACTTTAGTCCTCTTTGGAGAGAATAAAAATGGCTGTTCACCAATACTGTGCAGTAAGGGGTTGACCTCACCCTGCATGAGATTTGGCTGCTGAACCTGCAAGTGGGCCTCACAAACTTGAAATTGATGTCAAAAGTGAGGACAGTCCTGGGGAGTCCTGAGCCATATAAATAGTGACTCTCACCCTATTGTCCTTCAAAACAACTCTATGTTGGGACTCGATAAGCACTGTCTCTATACAAGGTGAGAACACGAATTGCTTTATGAAGTACATAGACTACACTTATGAGTTTAGTAGGATTTTTACACAATTTATAGATGAAAACAGGGAGGTTTTAAGACCACGTACCTAATCTTAAATCCAGTGGTGAAGAGGGCTCCAAGTTGAAGCTCCCCAAGTCCAGAGCCCATCATCCACCTGGCATGACAAGGCTATGCTTTCCTCCATGTGAAGAAATGAGCAGTCAGGACTGATGTGACCACTGATCCTGATGTGTCAACTTTGCTGGATTAATGGAATTTAGTTCAGCAGGCTCTCTCATGTGTCTGGCTGAGCTAGCTGACTATAGACTCTGTCTTGGTTACTTTTCTCTTGTTGCTAGAACAAAATACCTGACACCCAAAATTAAGGGAGGAAAAATTTATTAAGCTCACAGTTTGTGGAGGTTTCAGTCTATACTCAGCTGGCTCCAAGGCAGAGTGGCACATGGCAGAGGGCAATGGTTCATGGCAGAAGAACACAGCAAAAGCAACAAGAGTAAAAAGGAGGAAAAAAAGCAAGCCTCTTTTCCTCTCTTATATTGTATGCAGACTGCCTGCCCCAGGGCAGGTGTAGCACTCACACTCATAGTACCAGCATTGGACCATGGGTCAATCACAAACTCTAAAAGCCGCCCACAGCTGCATGAGGCTTTGGGGTGACAGCTAGACACAAACCATAACAGATTGAATCCCCTGAATTATCAGACACATTAATCCTTTGCTCCTTTATCTTGTGGGTGCCTACTGTGTCCCAGCAATGGGAACATGACTAATGCAATTAACTCCAAGTCCAAGTCTCCAAACTTTCTGTGCTTCAGACTCTGGGCCCTGCAGATTCAGAACAAGCAATGCCTTTGAGTTTCTGACAGTTCTGGTCTCTGTCCCTAAGAGCTTCTATGACAATAAGCTAACAACTCCTTGTCGCAATGTCTGTTTCATGCTTTGCAGAAACATTAAACCAAACAATTAAATTTGATTCGGTTTTCTCATCCAACTTGGTTTGCAACCCAAATTGTGGAAAGAATTAATTTAGTGAACTGAAGTACCACTGTACTAGCCATTTGGTAAGCTGGCCGCATTCTTACCAAATAAACACCTCAAAATGTTTAATGAAGACTTTGTCTATCTTGTCTGAGAACCTAGAAAACCAACAATTAATTACTCAGTGCAGGTGTACTGAGGGTAAATGGGAATTTTCTTTCCCCCATGATAACTTGAATCATGGGGAGTGGAGGAGAATGAAAGACAATGTCCCCTGCCCTTGGGGCAGCAGAGGAAAAGGTGCTGACCACCGAGCTGCCAGGAGCAGATTGACCCAGGAGGCCAAAGCTCCCGGAGGCTGCCAGTTGGGCTGCTAGCAGGACAAGGACACAGGTAGGGCTACCATGTGTGGAGGGAGAGGTGCTAAGCTGAGGGTCCTGTTCCTACTCTCAAAGCCAGTGGTGTGTGGCCTAGTCATGCATCAGAGGCACAGCCCTCAGAGCCTAGAGTCCACATAGCCTCAAATAACTGCAGATACTTAACCTGAGATCCTGAGAGTCACCCCAATTCTTTCTCCCCTGAGTAATGCCAAGCATAATGAATCTCACATCGCCTAGAGTTAAAATCCTAATTGAAGATCAGAGGACACAGTCACTACTGTTCAGTGAACCTAAAAAACACCCCTTGAAGCACCTGATTTTCCCCTTCACTGATGGATATAATTCACTCCTGGACAAGTGGGCCTCTCCTGTGTCACCCCGCAAATCAGCTGCTGGGCATGGAAGTACAAGTCCAGGTGGCAAATCTCCAACCTCTCCTGCCTGTGCTAAAATTTGATCTTTAGTCTTTGCTGTTTCCTGAGTGGCACTCATCTAGTGATTCAGGAAAAAAGAGTTTTGATTTATTAGCACTGGGCCAGCCACACAGAATCGACTCAGGGCTCCAACTTGAAGGAGGAAAGCAGATGTTCTCAGCTAACCCACTGTGGTTGACGGGTGATGGTGACAAGCCGGGCTGTGAGTCACTCCTGACGTGTTAGGATGTTCTATCCAGGCCTGCCTTTCTGCTCTAAGGGCTGGCCTCTGTCCCTTGTCCAGGGCTAGCGCCTGTCTGTCATGTAGCTGGCGATGGCCAGGCTTTGTCCATGTCTCCAGGGTCTGAAGTTGCAGAACAGCATCTTTCTGACCCTTCCAAGTTCCCTGGGCCAGCCTCTCTCCAAGTCTGTGGTGTTGCTGGCCAAACACCTGACTTCTTAATATTTTCCATATACATTTTATCTTCTAGTCATCTTCCAAATGACATCTTAATCAAAGACGATCTGAAATTATAGTGTAGAGCTTTTGACATGAACAGAAAAAGAAATCAGCTCTTAACCTAGTGGTCTCTATTTTTTTTTAGTTAACATCAGAAAGTTTCTAAGTGCAATTTGGATTGTAAAACTGCCTCCCTAAAAGATTTGTCAACAGCCAGAATCTTAAAAGGAAAAGTTTATGTATAAATTAGGCTCACTGTGCTTCTCCCTTCTGTCAGGAGAAGGACAGGAGGGGCTTTGGCCAGACTGTGACTCCTCGTTTCCGGGGGCTCTCGGTTCCGGTTTCCGGTTTCCAGTGGCTGCTCCCCGGCCCGGGGAGGGAATTGGGGTCCCCCTGGCCATGAGAGGTGCTCGCTCCCCTCACAACCTCTCTCCTACCTGGCTGTTTTCTCTGACGTCTTTCCTCCAGCTCTTTGCAGACCTCAGAGGTTAATTAATGATACAATGTTGACATTAGGTGTCACTGTAGCAATGTCTAGTTCAGACACAGCTCTCACAGGGAGCGACGTGAACGATCTGAGTGGAGGGGCTGGGAGGCTCACCCCACGTCCTATATGGCAGCCCTGCGTGCTGGACTCTTGGGATGACAGACCCCCAGCTGTGGCCACAGGTCCTGGTGCAAGGTCCTAAGGACAGTGAAGCAGCAAGAGCTGTTAAACATGATTTACAGTACTGGAAAATTTAGTTTATAAATACAAATATGAAAAATCATATTTCTTAAAATGTCACATAATAGTCCTATCAAAATAACTCCTTGGAAAAATGGAGCTGATCTAGTAACTTTTGGTTTCAAAAATTCCCAATGATTTCCCCCTAATTTTATCCACCATATTAAAAACAACATCAGCAAAATGTTCTAGTTTAGGCCAGTGTTTATTTTTACAAAAATGCCTAATTTGAATTTTCTAAATTTCCCCTATGGTTTTGCTAGTCAGGCCTTTAACATTATAAAGTTGAGGTCACTACGGTCCATTAAATTGGACCAGTGTAGGTAATGTCTCATGAAAAGAGATTATATAATACTACAAACCGTAAGATTTGCTAAGAACGTCCATTTAAAATCTTAACTAACCTTATTTTGAGCTAACTGGTAAATAACCTCTGGAAATATTTTAAAACAACCATTTTAAAATATTGTGTGTTATTATTTAATATATTATAGGATCACTTTCAGTCCAAAAGTTAAAAAGAAATACAGATGTCTTTGGTTTTTGCTATGCATGTATGGGTTTGTTGGGGTTTTTTTCAAATTTTTTAGTGTGTGATGATTGAGGATATTTGGCTTATTGTACAAAAACAAGAGATAATTTTCTCTTAAAAGAAAATGTGGCTCACTGCATCAGCATAAAAAACAATGTCAATAAAAGACAAAGTTTAGTACATTTTATGAGTGTAGAGGGACTCTCCTGAACGTAAACTTTAATTTTCTTGGGAATATAACATTTACAAATAAGGAATTAAAAACAATGTTTAAACTTTTTGATTAAACTGTTTAAATATGGTTTATTCCAAATAGAAAAAGGCTTGCAGGTCTTTATCTGCCCATTCAAATAGAGAAAATACAAATGAGTTTTCTCTCTGGTAAAAACATGTAGATGATTTCATCTCTACATACAATTATTCTGTTTAATTCTGTTAATGACGTACTTTCAAATAATTTAAACAGGGTTTTACTTTTGAAAAAAATTGATTTTCAATGATGACCTTCATTAATTGCTTTTTTAAAAATATTGTCTATAACCATTTTTTGCCTGAAGCTTTGTTTGTTCACTATTACAAATCTTGATTTTTGTCTTTCTCAAATTTAGATACCAAATTTAGAATGACAAAAATATTTATGAGCTTTACCACTGAAATATGTATTGTGAGAATTTGTTTTATTTATTTTGCTTTATTTTTTCAACTGAGGTCTTCTTCTATTGTCCAAGAGTTCTCTCTCTCTGTCCTCCCCACTTTTTTTTGGTCTTTTGAGACAGGGTCTTGCCATGCAGTTCAGGCTGGCCTTGAGCCCACTTTGTAGCCCAGGCTGGTCTCAAACTCCTGTCTCAGTCTCCTGAGTGCTGGGATTATAGGCATGTGCCACTACACCTGGCCTCCAAGAAATTCTCAAACTCCTAGGCTCAAGCAATCCTCCTGCCTCATCCTCCTGAGTAACTGGGTCTACAGGCCACCATATCCAGTAGAATAAATGTTCTAAAGATGACAAATTCAAAAAGAAGTTCAGCATTTATATGTTACTTGTATGCATAAATAAAGTGCATTACTATAAATAGGTATCAACCATTGAATGTTCTTTGTGCTTAGAAGACATACTCATGGAGATGCAGTCATTGTCTACACAAAGTTTCTTGTCTGCAGGTGTAAATGTGAAATATCTACTGGTGACTTTAGCAACACATGTGTTTCGATGAACTAGAGACTCAAAAATGCATCTCTATCCTCCATGTCACACCCTGGTTTTTGGAGGGTAATCACTGGCCCGAGTTAACTTTCCTGACTCACCAAGAGCTAACTCTGCTGTCCTCCAGGCCTCTGTGCAGTGAAATACAACACATCAGCAAGAGAGGTTCACTCTTCCCATCAAAGCCAGCAAGCAGTTGTCCTTGCCTGCCGCCACCATGGCTTCCTTATGGTCTTGGACCAGGTGACCAGGTACTTTGGAAAGAACACCACAGACCTCTCTCAGGCTGCATCAGGAGAGACACTAATGTGGACTGCTAACAACCCCGGGAGGCCTGTGTGCCACCCACTGTCCAACACTGCAATCCTGCAAAGCTGTACATCTGGGGAACAGGAGCTGAGGGTCTCTGGGGTCTCAGAAAGCAGGGGGCCATAGGGACAGCTCACCAGCTCAAGTGCCTGGACGGAGCAGATGACTCGTATGGCAGGCAGATGTGCTCCAAGGCCGTCCCTCCCCACCGGAAGGAGAAGCCAGACACCACTAGGCTCAGACATCTTTCCACACTTTTCCCTTTACCCTGGGAGCCATCTTATTTTGCCCACTGGTTTCAGATCACTGCTTCAGACACTGGCAAAGTACAACAACCTCCATCTGTATTAATGAGAAAAACCTCACAGACATTTAAGGAATATCCAATACTCAAATAGTTCGTGGGCCTTTGGGACACCCATGAGTAACAACCCCAGTCAGTGAGCGCCTACACGGCCACAAAATGCCAGTGCCAGAGTGCCTGCTGCTGCCATGTAGCTGCCCTCACAAGGCGATGATCCGACCAAGATGACTCACAGAGTTGCGCACAGCTACCACCATGAGTGTCAGAACTTCCCAAACAGGCCTGGGGCTACGCTTTCCACAGCGGTGTGGAGCCAGGCTGCCACACTTCCCAGGGAAACTTGCTGTTCCCAAGAGAGCCACATGGGCCATGCCCGGTTGGGCTCTGGCCAAAGGGTGAAGGCTGAGAGCTGAAACAGAGGCCGTGATTTTCAGACAAACCGCACTGAAGCCAGCAACCATAGAGCCAGACTTTCAGCATGGGACCCAGTTGGACGTAAGACCGCAGCCAGGCTGATCTTAGTCAGGGACTGAAACATGGCAGCAGGGCCAAGCGTGATGCAAGGCCACACTGTGTGCCAGCGGCCTGTCCTCCAGCTAACCCGGCGCCCACAGCCTGCCTGTCCCTTCCCTACTCCCCCACCCCCGCCATTCCTGAAATCCCAGTGCACCTCAGACTACCTTGTCCTTCCTAGGCCAAGCAAACCCGTGCTGGCTTCACAGGCGGCCCTGGTGGGCCTTGTCTGGCAGCTTTAAACCTCTGTGGAATTAACACCAGAACCATTCCCATGTCGTAGTTACTGAACACTTTACCTCAGGGCCATACTGTCCTCGGAAGTCCTTGTGTTCATAATCTCTTGTGCCTGCCACAGTAGCTGCTTGCCACATGTAACCACTGGATACCGGCAATTCAGCCCTCATGGAAGAACTGAAATTTTCATTCTGTGTAAGTTCAACTAATTAGAACTTAAATAGTCTCATGTGGCTAGAGGCTGTTGTACTGGATGGTGCCATCATAGAGCATGTACCATTGCTGACTCTGCTAGTGACTTAATCAAGGGGCTCTTGGGAGTATTACGTTTTATAAAGCCATGTGATGGCACTCTGGGAAGCTGAGGCAGGAGGATCACAAGTTCAAACCCAACCGGGACAACTTAGCAGTTTATGCAATGATGTCCTCCTCATTTGTATTCTTAATGGGGAGTGAGCAGATGGGGACCAGTTGCTGTACAGGAAAGCACCATCTTGGACCCGGTAGTCCCAGGGTTGCCAGGACGTTGAGTACAAGGTCTGATGGAACCACAGGGCACCTACTGCTGGGTTCTGAGCAGCTCTCAGGGCTACTGCATAGGGGAAGCACCCGAGGAGCCATCAACCCCCAGCTCCTGAGCATGTCACTCCGAGTTTCTGGGCAGGACCTGGCATGAATGGTAAGTAGGTTAGTGCAAATAATGATCTCATACAAAAGCAGAATGGCGTGCCTCCCCTCCGAGCCAAGACACAATAATGATGGTAGCAAGCTCACTTACCAGCTCCCGGCCCAGGCAGTGTTTTCCATCCTGGAGCCTTCTGGTGAGGTGGACATTGTCCTTCTCAGCTGTTGGTGAAAGCATCAGGTCAGTGATTAGGAATCTGAACGCATAAACTTTGCTTTCTCAGTGCACTGAATCATTTCCAGAGAGCCACTAGAGTCCCTGATGAAGTGTGCTGCCACTGAGAATTAACAGCCTGGACACATGTGGTACCTTAGCCAGGACATCCCTTTGAACAAAGTACATTCGTTTTGACATATATTGAGGGATACCATCAATTTTTGAGCACGAGTATTAAGTGAAATGTGCCTTTATGTTATGGAGTACAGATTTTGCTTTCATCAATGAGTGCTAATTTCTATAGATATTCACTGAAAGGCAACTCGATATTTTGTCTACACTTCATTTTTAACTGATTCATCAGTCTTGTCTTTGGACTCTGTAAAGTATCTAAATGCTAACACTGTAATGCTGAATACTTGACTGCTGAGGTACCAGATGGAATTTTAAGACACTTTCTGGCCATGAAGGGAGCAAGAGAGACGGGCACGAGTGAGAAAGTGTGAAGCACGTTAAGTCTGCAGGTCTTGAACGGTGTTCTGGGAGTCAGGACGAGCCCAGATCTGCTTGGGAGCCTCCTTTTTCAGGATTAAATCCATCCAGTCTTTCACAGCAGCTTACTTTGACCAAGGTGGAGGAGGTGATCTGCCCCGACTGCCTCGGTGTTTTTAGTGTTGCTGTAACTGACCACCCAGCCTGGGTTGTCATGGCTTCTCCTCAGCATGTGGTGCCACAGGTTGTGGCAGCCTCCTCACAGGCACTGCGTGGCTGGGACCCCTGGGTGAGAGAGTCCAGGCAGTGGCACTTGAGCAGCGACAGAGCCAGGCCCTCGACCCTTTGTCCATGCATTGCTGAACAGACCACGGCACTGTGAGGCCAGAGCCCTCACACTCCATCACCTCCCAAAGGCCCCACTTCTCCGGCATCATTAACGCTTGACTTGGGGTTCATTCTCCAATGAGTTCATTCCAGAAACTGGAAGGACACCACTGAGCTGCAGCAGTGATCTTTCATGTTAAATAAAACTAACTGCAAAGCTCTTTCTCACACTCTGACACTCAGCAATGCCAGACACATCACGTTCACATCCTGTGTCTGTGTGGGAGAGACGGCTGTGTCTTGTGGCTGCGCCTTACGTGGTTCTCCTGGCTCGTTGGGATGGTGCGACTTTGCAGCCGATCAGTTTGCATTTGAGCTTTGTCACGTCCTGGAATTGAAGCAGACGCCCTGTCATCTGTGTAGCACAAGGGAAGAAGAGCGGCTTAGAGTCCAGATCCAGTGCCAAACTACATGGAGTCACACAGCCCTCCCAGCAGTGGGGCTGCAGGAAAATCATCAAAATCACCTCATGCTGGGATTTGTCATGTGCTAAGGGGGCCAATGGCAATGGAGGCACCGCGCTGCGGCCGTGGCTGTGACTCAGTGATCCTCAGCATGCGAGGACACAGCAAGCATTTGCTACAGCTGCACTCCAGGCTTCTCCCCTGAAGAAGCTGGTGTGATTGACTTGTGCACAATAGTTTAGGTGAAGACCATGACTGGTCACTTGCAGGATGTCCCATTTGATGGCTACTGCGTCATCAGGTCTGTGCCTGCTGAAGCTCCAAGCCTTTGGCATCTTCTCTGAAGAACGCAGCACTGGTGTGAAGAGAGGCCCTCTGAGAAGGGCTCTGCCCAAGACTGCTCGGGCCCGAGGTGGGCTGGGGCACCACACACAGCCAGACTCCTGCATATGCACACCAGGGGCGGGCACTCAGGAGGCTCAGGAAGTGAGCCACAGTCTAGAGAAGAGCCAACACCGGGCACTTAGGACCGGTTGTTTCCACAGCGAATGCTTGATGTGTGCTTATCATGGATTTAAGGAGTTTTCAGTCGTTACAAGAAGGCCTTCAACAGCCTGTTTTCCTTTTCAATCTTACAACTGTACATTTGTAAAACACTTCACAGCTTTCAGCTCTGAGTGTCCGCAGCAAAGTCTCTCCTCACTTCTGAATTGTGTGCATCCTTTTCCTCTGCTCCAGACAGAAGCTGGGGAAAAGGATGTAATGAAGAAAATGACAAAATGGCACTTCTGGGTGAGGGAAACGTAGAGAACCCCAGGGGAGAAAAACCAGTTCTGCAGAACACGGGTGAACCTGCAGGCGCTTTACTGGGATTTCTGTTTCACTGCATGGTCCGAACAGTTTGGGCCTTTCCCCCGAGGCCCAGCTGAAGGAGCGCACTTTCATTGGCTAAGGGCAGGAGGTGCAGTGGGCCTGTCTTGTTAGTAACTTTCCTCTGCAATTAGGAGAGCCTGGTCCAGTGGGTGAACTCCTGCAGAGGGCCAGCACAGCCTCAGTGTGGCTGGCAGGGTACTTGGGCAGACCTGGGCTTCCTGGAGCCTGCAGGTGCAGCTGGAGGTCTCACTCCCAGCACACAAGTTCCAGGTTGGTGTTTCTTTACTACGTCACACGGGCAAAGGCTCCCTCCCTCCCTCTCTCCCTCTCTTCCTTTCTTCCTTCAAATCAGCTTTTAAAATACATAAAGTAACTCTGTGTATGTTTGAAGTCTTAGGAAATCTCTTTATGGAAAATAATAATTCAAAAATTAGGTGAATATATTAAAAAATTATTACTGTAAAAGACACATCACTGCTAATCCCTCCACCCTCCCCCTCGCTCTGATACATGTATGCCGTCATTCTGCCACTTTCTGCAGCAGCTCTGGGGTACTCTTTCCTGAGTGCCTTCATGAGATGAGGGCAGAAACACAGCGACTGCTGCTGCCGAGCACCATCCAGTGGAAAGGCAGCTTCTAAAGCCATCGCACAGCGTCTTCATCCACCTCAGTCCACTGGATCTGGTGCCACGTCACTCCTGGCCTTTCCCAAATCAATATGACCACAACAAAGGAAAAGTCTGATTGGATTGAGGCCACAGAGGCAGCCAAGGCAGTACAACTAAGACACTTATGAAAGAGGACTCCAGAGCTGCTGCAGAAAGGGGCGAGGACGGTGGGATTGGTGTGTCCAAGGAGAAGGGGACGATTTTGAGGAGCATTCATGGCAATGCATCTTTTACTGTAATACTTTTAAAAATTGAAATACACAGTATGTTTTTCAGTCACACCTTGTACCTTCTCAGGGTCCTGAGGAACATAGCATTGCCCAGCTTGGCTCTCTCTGGGGTATGTGATGGCTTTGTTGGCTTCAGGATGGGAGACCCTCCTTGTAGCACCTTCCTGTGTCCCCAAGGAGAGATCTTGTCACGACATCACCACCCTGAGAATACTCCTCTCTCCCTGTGGTCCACCGGGTGAATTCCTCAGGCAGGTGCCCAGGGCTCCTGTGTCCTGACCCTCACTGGTGGCATTGCTGAGCCTCCCATGCCCCAGGAGCCTTTCACTTCATGTGCTGGGGAGAAGCATGACCATTCTGTCCAACTGTTGCCCAGGGCCAACGGGCCAGGAGGTAGGATGATGGGGGCTTGAGCTTCCTGAAGGGGGCGGGGTGCTTCTCCTCCATCCTCCCATTTGTGGCCATGTGGGAATGTGCACCCAGTGTTGCCAGATCTTCTGATTTTTTTTCCAAGACAAGCCAGAAATCTGGAATTTTATGAGGAATCTTCCAATTTTTAAATCTTGGCAACTAATTCAAAATATTTTTAAAACACTGCATGGGCCAAAAAAAAAAAAAAGTCTGCCAATTCAGTCGAATGGGACAGCAGACTGTGACCTCTCATAAGAGCCAGGAAGTGAATGTGACTCACCTCGCCTTGGGCTCCCTGTACATGGGCTTCTGCACCCTAAACATGCTGAGCACAGAGGACACCTCCACAGCCTTGACTGTGCAGCTCCTACCCATCCCTCAAGAACCCAGCCCCAGCGGCCTTTTTGGTGACAGCCGCTTCCAGGGGAGGCACTCAGGGCTCTGCCTGGACCTGCCACCTGCAGCACCATGCCATTGAGCCCTGTCGTGGGACCTGAGGGCCTTTGTGAGACTCTGCCCTGGCACCAGGCACCAGGCCTGGCACATAGTAGGCTCTCACTAGATGTTTATTGCATGGACGTGTTCCCACCAGAATGAGTGTCTGAGATTTCCCACGGAAATAAACAGTTTTCACTTCCCCATCTTTGCCATGTTGATTCCGACGCGGGAGGCAAACCCATCTGTGGGCTCTGGTGCCCTTTTCCAGCCCCGCACCACGCACAGCCTCTTCCTGAACCCCCATTCCTCCCCCAAGCTAAGTCCTTGTCTACCGCGCGGCTCGGGGAGGTGCGCGCAGGCAGCGGCTGTGCGGACCGCTAGCCCTACTGGGCTGCATTGCTCAGACCAGTGTTCTAGCTCAGAAGGTGTAGAGAGTTGTTTCCTGGTGACCTGGAAGTCAGTTTTGTAGAAATAAGATGATTACGTGCTGGGTCAGGTATTTTCCACCGAAAAAAAATACATGCCCACTTATTTTGTGGAATCCATTCCGTAAAACAGTTTTAGATTCCTGTTTGATGTATATTATGAGAATAATGCCAGTCTAAATGATTTCATATGAAAAATGAAAGCCACTCCAATCCATCTTTACCTCTGTTAAAGTGAAACCATAAGGGCTTCTAATTCCTAATTTCCTGTGTACACCCCATACCTCCCAACAAACAAGCCCATCCACATAATTTGACCACATATCCACCCACACAGAAAAGCCCACAGACTCCACACACATACAGGCACATAAACAGAGAACTGTACACTAAGCAATTTGCATAATCATTCCTTCTGCACAGCAAGACTCAAAGTGGACTTTTCTTTGCAGAATGTGATGCACTCATGTTAAGAAATGGCTTTTCTCCTATCTCCATAAATCCATACCCTCTATTTTATTTCTCTGAAAATTTCTACATGTTCTAAGATTTGGACAAAACTTAATCTAAAAGGATTCTGAACAGGAACAAAGTATTTTCCTAATACTGTCAACAGAAACCAGGCATGGTGGCACACACCTGTAAATCCCAGCACTTGGAAGGCAGGGGCAGGATGATCTGAGTAAGTTCAAGGTCAGCCTGGACTACATAATGCATCCCTGTCCCCAAAAAAATAAATAAATAAATAAGCAGCTGTATGAGCAGAAGTTGACTCGCGTTCAGGAGTCGGCTGATTGAGTCAGGTAAGGCTGGAGAGAGGATCACATATAACCCACTCCACTCTCATTCCTAAAAAATTACAGAGAACAATTTTTTCTTTAATGAGAAAAAAGCTCATATTTGGCATGATCTAAAGGAAGATGAAGTTTTATAGAATAAAAAATCCCAAATAGACAATTAAAAAAAAAAGATTTTCAAGTGATTTCCTAATTTCCTGTGTACACCCCATACTTCCCAACAAACAAGCCCATCCACCTAAGCTGACCACATATCCACCCACACGAAAAAGCCCACAGACTCCACACACATACATGCACATAAACAATAAGATCTACCATGTTGATTGGCAATGGGTGCTGTCACCGGCAATTTACTCTGCGAAGTTAGGGGCAGTTGTTTGTTCTTTCACCTCCCATGTGTCCTCCTAAAATGCACCACCACCAGGACTTCTCAGTTAGGTGTGAGCAGTGCCCACCATGGCCAGATGACACCCAGTGCCATGTCCGGCCCTGTCTCTGCCCTTGCACACCAGCTCCAGGGTGAACACAACGCCAAGCCTTAGAAGTGTCTGGATCCGCAGGGGTGGGGTGGAGGAGGAGCTAGGATGCCACCTAGAGGGTGATAGGACCCTAGGCCCTGGTCAGTATTGAGCATGGATGAATTTCAGGAAGCGCCCATCCAGGTCGGCACTTTGGGACTGCGGAAAATCCCAGAAGCAGGAAGGCCACTCTTCGGGCCTGCTCCCTGAAGCAGCCATAGAGAATGCCAAGGGTTTTCTCATCCTCCTCAGACGCAGGTCAGAAGACCCTCACCAGAGACATGTCCTCCCTAAACCTGGGGCGCGGAGGCATCTTCACCCCCAGCTGCACGGGCTGGCAGAGCCACGCTGAGCACTCAACTTTGTCACTTTTGCCCCAGCTCGCGACCAACCAATCACACATTTTCAGCCTCTCACACCTCTCCATGACCACCGCCTTCATCAAACTTCACATCAAAAGAGCACAGATTTACCATCCGAGGGTCTTCGTTTCACTTAAAGCTTATGCACTTGTGTGCTTTCCCTTATCATCTGTCTCCCGCAGCACAGGCCTCAGCCAGAGCCTGGGATGGGAAGACCACAGCTCAGGCTTCTGGGGCCTGGCCTGGGCCAGTTCACGGCTCTGGGAGCTTTGTACAGTGCCCTGCGGGGCTGGGGTGGTGAGGGGCCCTGGGTCTCTCTTAGGAGGGCCCTGACCCAGCTGTGGGCTTCCAGCTGCAAGACCTGCTCAGCCTAAGGCCCCAGCTCCACACCAGGGGAGTGCCATGAGTTTGGGGGATGCACACATTCAGACACAGCAGGCATCAAAGAGTGAACCTGTATTGTATCCACAGGCCCACGGAGGGCAGGAGCGAGGATGAAGCTTTTTCCAGCTTAGGGCTGGAAGAGAAAGGAAAGGGTCCAGGACTCTTGCTCTCACTCAGGAGAGCTTGCCATTTTTTATGCTAGGGAAGCACCAGAAAATAAAGGCAGCCAGAACACCCAGATGGAGTTAGAATAGATCATTTTTAGACCAAGAAGTCCTGCATCTTCCTTTTAAGGTAAACAAAAATCTTTTGGTATGAGTGGTAGACATGGCTTATTATTAGGTTATAAATTTTTTAAAACTTTATTAAGATCCCCAAATCAGGAATAAAAAAGTGCAGCGTCGTTCCCCCAGAAAACATACTTATGGGCATCTATAATGACAAAAAAGGCTCCCAGAGTCCTAAACGTATCCAAATAAGCATTTAAGAATACACAATGTGCATATGCAACATCAAAAGAGGTATTACAATTTAAGGACTGTGGGGTAAAAATAAAACCCAAATCTGCCACAGTTGCATGGAAATGTGTTTAATCCGCTGTCTGAGCAGTTGGTCTAAAACATGCCCTGCCCCCACAGGCCTAGGCTCAGACCTTGGTGGGAAGTCAACCAGGCCGTGGCTCCTGCGGGCTCTGAGGAAGGGTTGGCCAGTCCTCAACCCTCAGGACCGCCATGCTTTGAACAAGCTCATCTGACTTTGCAGGGACCCTAGGCAGACAGACAGGTTGTTTGCTTGCAACTGAATTTCTGAAACAGAGATGTTCCTGCAGGAGAAATTAAGGCTGCAGCAGAAATCTCCACAGCAAAGGACAGGGCCAGGGAAGGCCCCTGGGGACTCGGAAAGGACTTGTGTAAGCAGGACAGTCTCCCCGTGTGGGGCACACAGTTGGGCTCGGACCATCAGGACTCCACATGCTACTCAAAGAAACAAGGGGAGTTTACTCAAAAATTATATTTGTCATGCTCTGGTGCCAAAGGAGTGAGTGATGTTTTGTGTTGCACAGGGATATAACGATCATAATACTAAGTAGAAATTACTGACATAGGCGGAGGCTCAAATCGTCTTCTCTCCACGTTTTTGTGTTTGTTGAAGACGCACTTCCCACTGGGCCTTGGACCAAGTCACACAACAAGGGCACAGGCTCAGCCCCACACTGGAGTGGTCACCAAGGCTGACGGGGCCCTGGCAGGGGGGTCAGGACACATCCCACACTGGGATCTAATGAAATGATGCTGGCTCAACCCATTTCCAGTGATTTTAGCCAGTGAGACAAAAATGACCATATCTCATATCCAGCAATAAAGGACTGTGGTAATGCTAAATTCTTGTAAGATCTCTTTCTATGGAATTTTGTCTAGGGGATGAAATATTACATAGTTCGCCTGACATAATGCTTGCCATGTATGTGTTCATTACAACATGGATTACAGCCTTATCTTTAAATTCCAAGACATACATGCTTTAAGAATTGAGTAGTATTTACTATTAAACCACATTTTAAAAAAATGTTTTAAAAAATAGACAGTTCAGCTAAAGATGGTTGTAAGAATAGACAGTGTTACTCTAATAAAATATAGCTAAAATTTAGAAACAGAACAATCTCTTTACCACTGAGGAATATTAAAAGCTGAAAAGTGAATTCATGATTATAATGCACCAAACTGTTTTTTATCTAAGAAGGGCTGACTGTATCAAAGCCTACTAACACAGTCAGAAAAATCCTGTTGCGCTACAGTGACTCTACATTTTAGTGAGCATTCTCTTTTCCAGATCACAAATGGCTTTGCCTGAATGCTATGATGGATGGTGAAGTAACATACTGTCAATGTTACATGCAATAATTCCCAGGCACGGCCAGTTTATTTCCACCATTTTAGGATGAATGCATTCTAGGTCTGGAGTAAAACCCTCTTGAAGGCAAAGTGAATTTCTGGAACATCAAGTTCTTCAGGCAGGTGGAAGAAGGTCTAGCACCTACCTAGCAACTGCACATTCAAAAAGAAAGATCTTCATTCTGGTCAAATCCTCATTTAGAAACCCACATGCAGGGAAGACCAGGCCAGGAACCTGCCAGCCCCAGGGAAGTCCCCAGCGTCTCTGCCCAGGCAGAGCAGCAGGAGTTTCCAGGCCCAGGGAGGAAATGGAAGCCCCGGGGACAGACAGGGCTCAGCTTCCTTTCCTCCCTCTCCTCTGAGTTTCTGGGTGATGCTGGAAGCTGGCCTGGACCCCCATGGTATCACCCCGGTGGTAGGAGGCTGTCCCAACAGCGCTGATGGTATGCAGGCACTCTGGTCTCTGTCGGGGATCCCCAGGAGAAGCAGAGGCAGGCCGGGACAGTGACAGGCCTAGGGAGAGGAGGCTGGCTCAGGTTGCAGTTTGCCAAGGCTCAAGCCTGCTGTCAGCATCTGCAAGAGCCAATGGGCCAGTCTGCCAGGGGCTGTCAGAGACTGAAGCCCACAGGCCCCAGCTTGCACCCCTGCTGCACCTGCAGAGAACAGAACCTTGAGCTTCTCTGTCACTCAGTTTCCATGTGCTGACAACCCAGCTTTCCCCAGGTCAGCAGGACCCAGAATCGCCATCGCACAGACCCTGCCTGAACGCCTCTCTGTTGTTGGTGAGCTGGCTGAGTTCCCCACTACCCAGATACAAAAGACAGAGGCTGAGTTGTTCTCACACATTGCATGCCCCCTTAGGATGGCTTTGCTGGTCTTGGAGCTGGAGCTCAGCAGACAGTGCTCTTAACACAGCATGAACACCTAGGTGGGTTGGTTTCTGTTAGAGGTGGAACCTCAGTTTTGATTTAGTGGTGGCTAATGGTTTTGTTTTCAAAACAAATCTTCTCTGGGTACTAAACACTAATATCAAGGTGAAGTCCTCTGTCATTTTACGCTCTTGACCCTCTACACTGCTATAAGCCCAGGAAACATTCTGGGGGAAATAAGCTGTAAAATATGAAGGCTGCGGGCTGGCATGGGGCTGACGGGGAGGCGGTGCTCTACCTCAGCCCTGCGATGACACCCTTTCGTATCCCTCTTCGGAATCAAGGTCTGTCTCTCAACCATCAAGTGGTCCCTGAGTAGTCAGCTGTGATATGAGCTGACCAAACATGCTCACTTCTCTACAAAGCATACTTAAAAAGCAAAGGATGTTCGGAACCAGTGGAAAGCATCTTAATTGCAATATTTTAGCTAAGTGTGTGGCCGGAGTCTTCTGGGAACAGCCTTCTTACTACTGTAGTCATTTACCAAACACTTCCTTACTGGGACAAACAGAAAGTCTTCACCAGTTAGGGCTCAAGATATCTCAAAAGCAGTTAAAAATATAACACAAATCTGGGACAAAACCTTCTAATCTTCCTCCAGCTCTTCTACAAATGGAAAAATAGTGAACAGATTCATGTCTTCAGAAAGGCATTATTAGTGCAAGTTCTGGCAAGGATGGAGCATAGGTAAGACTCATGCTATGGCAGTGGACGTGTGAGTTGGTGTAGTCTCCTCGGACACTGTTGTGCTGGTTTTTTTTTTGGTACTGGGAATCAAACTCATGGCCTCATGCATGCTGGGCAGGCACCATGCCACTGAGCTATATCCCTGGCCCTGTTGTTCTGTTTCTACTAAAGCTGAACGATACCTTCCGTGGCTCAGCATTTCTACCCCACCAGTAATGGTGCACAACCCCAATAAAACGTGAGAACATGTTTCCCTCGTGCATAATAGATAAAAACCGAAAGTCACCCAAATGTCTGGCAGGAGTAGAATGGAGAAGCTGGTATCCATGCAAGGAAATACTACATGACAGCCAAAAGATTAAGGATTGCTACATACAACACAGTAGTGAATTCCATAAGCATCATGCTAAGTAAAACCAGCCAGATGCCAGGAGCACAGACTACATGACCCGCCTTACCTAGAATCAGAATCAGCACCGCAGCTGCTCCCGGTGAACAGCAACTGGGAGGGGACCGGGGGCACAGACTCGGCTGCATTGTGCTCTCGCGCTGTGACTACTGAGTGAAAGCACACTGTGTCTGTAACTATGAGATGTTCATCTGTCTTACATCAGATAGGACAACATACAACATGGTCCCAGACAAAGGCTGGACAAGGCAGCTGGTCCACGGTTTGGAGACACAACGCCAGCTGCCAGCTCTCCGAGTAAGAACTTGGGTCACAGTCTGGCATGTGAGTCAACTCCCCTCTGCTGGCCTCATTCTCCTCTTCAGAAGGAAGAAAGGGATATCACTAGCATATCCCTCGGTTTTCTCCTAGCTCTAGCGCTGGCCGAAGGGCCTCAGAACCACACACGTAATGCCAAAACAGTTGCCCCTGGATGGGAGCAGAGGTGGCGAACCTACTTTCAGATGTTTTCCAAAGCCAGTGCCAGGACAAATTTCTGCTGAGTCTTTCTCTCTGGCCACTGTGCCCTCTCCATGCTGGGTACCTTCTTCCAAGAGAATGCACCCTAACCCTAACCCTCACACAGGCTAGAAGGGTTAAGCCAAGAATGAGACCTGCCCTCAACAAACTAAGATGTGGCAGCCTCAAGAAAGTCCCTGGGAAGGGGTTTGTGTTCTTGAGGTGCAGAAAGCAGCCTTGGGGTCTCTGGCTCATGCTGCATCTGCCCCGAGAATCTGGGTTGTTCAACACCTCACTCTGGGGGAGGCCTGAACCAGCATCCGGTACAGACAGCTTCCGGGAGGCTTTGTGGACTATGCCAGCCACGGGCCCCTGCACTGCCAGTTCACACCCTGCAGGGCCCTGTCCACTGTCCCCTCTGTGACTTTCTTCTCACCTTGGAATGATTTACCAAATTATTAGGGTCGAAAGAGTTTTGCAGAAATTCTTGTGCATATTGTTTCCAAGAATTTTCCAAAATAGCACAGGGATGCTGACATCCCTCCAGGGCTCCATGGATAGCAGCTCCTCAAATCACCCTCTCAGATCTCTCTGGAAGGCCTCCTGGCCCTTGCCCACCAGAGAGCACTGTGGCCACCATGGAATCAGAGTGCAGATTCTCAGTCTGAAACTTGAGTCTTCAGCTCTTGGAGGCGGGGAGAGAGGGACAGGAAACCCTGGTGCGGTGGACTTCTCAATGGGGTGGACAGGGAGGGAGGTAACAGAGGATGGTATGGGACAGGAAGACATAGCTGTGGGTTGGCTTACTTTGTGTGCCTGTGTGACATGGGGAACATCGGTTGGGATGAGTGTACAGCAACTTCTCCAGCAATGCAGAGAGCATGCTCAGGCTCTGCTCCTGCAGGTCACCTCCTCATCCTCACTGAGCTGTGACGCATGAGCAGAACTCCTGAGGTTGGACACAGCAGAGCGGGCCAGGTTGCCTCAGCTTCCTCTCTATTGTGGGGCCCGGCTCCCAGGGCCTGGGACACAGCTATCCTCCCTGCAGCCTGCCTTGGCTGCAGTGGGTCAGCAGCAGCTTGTCCATCCCTGCTGGGTCTGGGAACGCCATGGAGAAAGAAGACAATGGTGACAGGTAACCCGGCCTCTGCTGTTACCCATGGGGACTACAGTGGCTCCTTGTGGAAGACCAGCCCCTCCCGGGTAGGACACCTGCAGGCCAGGAAGCCACCTCTTGGTGGCTGCACCATGCCGCCCCTACCTTGGGGAGGCCATGGCCTCCTGTGCCCAGAGCGCCCCCAGCCAGGGGTCTGGTCGCTCCCTTGCTGCCTCTTCCGGCTGCTGTCCTTCTGCATGGTTTTCTCCTGGCCAGCCTAGAATATGGTCTCTTCAGAGTCTGCAAACAGGGCTGCCTGGGCCCGTGCATCCCTCTCTGCACCAGCCTGTAGCTGACTTCCACAGCACTCAGCACTTCCTGATGCGGGCAGAGCAGTGCCCCTGCCACGTGTCCCCAGACTTCTCTGGCTGGGCTCTGCCCACAGTCACCCTGGGATCTGCACAGGAAGGCTCAGAAAATGGCGCCAGCTGCAGAATACCTCAGGGGAAAGAGCCAAGCACTGCCAGCAGGGCAGTGAGGATGAAAGGTCTGGTTCCCAGGCCCTCTGAGCCAGCCAGGCTTGCTTGTGCAGGTGGTGCAGGGCCAACAGGCCAGGACAAAGAACCCCCACATGGTCTGCGTGCCGCCCAGGGGAGCCCTCCAGCTCCGCTGTTTGTAAGCAATCGTGAGGCCAGCTCAGATCTGGGAGCTGCATGTGGGGCAGTGTGTGACACAGCAGGGAGTGCTGCATGCCGTGGGGACTGCTGCAGACAGGCACAGCTCTCCAGCAGCCCAGTGCTGTCCCCACCAAGAGGTCCAGCAGGGAGGCCCAGCACAGTCATTTCCTGCTCACCTGAGCAAGGAGCACAATGTCTGGATGGGGCTGCCCTGGCAGGCACCGAGGCACTAATATTTTAGGGCCATGCCCACGTTTCACTAAAATTAGTGAGGGACTTCATTTTATAAGTGAAAGAAGTCATTTTAATCTTAAAAATTATCCAACTCTCATATAATCCTAGCTACTTTGGAGGCTGAGGCAGGAGACTCACAAGTTCAAGGGCAGCCTAGGCAACTTAGACTCAAACTAAAAATGTTTAAAAGGGCTAAGGATGAGGCTCAGAGGCAGAATGCTTGGCCAGCATGCATGAAGCATTAGGTTCCACTCCCAGTACAAAAATAAAATAAAATAAAATAAAATAAAATGAAACTCATTACTTTGAACTAGCTGTGTGGATGGGCCATCTCTCTCCAGGGACCATTTAGTGGTTATTATAATTGTGCAGTGAAATATCCTTGGGAAAATCTTAAATAGGAATGACTCCAGAGAGGGCTGGATACTTGTAATTAAAGGTAATAGTTTTAAACAAAATTTTTTTCACATTTGAATAATAATTAAAATAAGAGTGGTATTTCCACACTCTTCTGTTTTGTACCAATCCTGAACAATATCTATTTTGGCCTCATCTTTAATACCTTTTTTTTTCACTGTTCTGTATTTGCTGAGGAAACAGTGCTAAGGCACTTGCTAGCCTCTTTTCAATACCATTTTCTTATTCATTTTAATATCCACACACACTTCTGTCTTCTTTCTTATTCTGCTGGAAAAATACTCATACTTTTCACATAAAGTGACCCACATGCAATACAATATTTAAGCCAAGAGTGCCTGACATCAGCCAGCCCGCCGGATCTGCACTGTTCCCACCTTGCCGTGTGCTGGCCGCGCTCCTGTCTGCTTCTGGCTCTGTGGAGCAGGATTCCGCATCCTTTGTGAGACCCAGGCTGCAGCACGGTGAGAGAGAATAGGGACAGCCACGACATAATGGCACTGGCAATCAGACTGTCATTATAGGTGCATTATGCGAGGGTGCTAAATTGGCAGACGGCCTTTATTTTTAATTTCTCCTCATCTGTTCACCATTATTAAGCGAGCTTAGACACCAGAGGAGATTTAAGAGTGGCAGAGGGTAATTACACACTTTAGGAAAAGATATTTTTCATCATAAGTTAGAAGTGCACCAAGAGAAAAGACCACCCAGAATTTATGTGGCCCTCTATGTCCATTTTTGCTTGGACGTGAACATAATTTTCATTTTATATTTAAGTTTGTGGTTCACACAATACCATTCCTGCTAGATTTTTATAGTCTGGCTGGATAGCATTTCCAAGTTTTTAAGGGCATTATTTTAGTAAGTAATTGATCATTTTGCCCTCTGCTGTGAAAAATAATTCATAAGGCAGTTAATGAATTTTTAATTTTCCAATTATGCTTCATGTCACTTGGGATGGAACAGTAAGCATTGTAAACATAACTAGAGATGCGGGTTTGCTCCTGAAAGACTTGAGGGCGTAGCATCAGAGTACCGATAAAATCTTTCACAGTTTTATTGATGTTGACATACAATCACATATATATAATATATATATATGTTACAATGCATATTGTGGTATATATTTTTTTGTAAGTTTCACTAAGTGGGATACCCATACACACACAAGCACACAGTAGCGAAACCATCACTAAAATCAAGACGGTGAATATCATCGTAATGCCCTGAAGTTTTCTAGTGTCCTCTTCTTCTTGCTTCTCTGCTGCCCTCCTCACCTTTGTTCAGGAAGCTGTTGATCAGCTGTCCCTATGGATTAGCTTTACTGGCATTCCACAGTTAATTAACTGGATTTTCTACAGCTTTACTTAAGTGACATTGCACAGCTTGTAGTTACATGCATCAATAGTGTATCCCTCTTTGTTGCTAAGTGTTCTCCCTTGTGTGAATCTGTTACATCAGCTTGGCATTGCTCCCATACCAGTGAACTGCAGCCCTAACCTGGCACATAAGCAAACTTCAGCCTAACTGAGGAATAGTCTGACAGCCATCGGTGGGGCCTCATCCAGCCACAGCAGTTGGCTTCAGCCAGCCGCAGGCTGCCAGCAGACACAAATGCTCGTCACACCATGCCCAAAGAGGCGCCCAGCGAGCTGTGCCCAGCCAGCAGTCCCTCTGTGTCACCTCCTCTTCCCATGTATAAACACTGCAGGGCTGCTGAGAGGGCCAGGACCCTGGAAACCTCCACCGGTTCAGAGTGCAGCCTGACCCAAGAATCAATGCTGCAGAACTGAATTTGTCCACAGGTCCCCTGACCATCTCCACATGAGTATCCACACAGCAGCTGATGGAGCTCTGGGTTCTCAAATTTTGGGCTGTTACAAATAAACTTGCGGCAGGCATATTTCTACCAAGCATTGTATGGACACGCCTGCCTTTCTTTGGAGTACATAATTAGGAACGGAGTAGCTTATTCCCATGACAGGTGGGTGTGTAGTTCTGAGAACCTAGTAAGCTCTTTCCCAAAGTCCAGCTTCGTAATTTCCACCAGCATCCATAGAAAGCCCTGCTGCTCCAGGTCCTGGCCTTACTCACAACTGGGACTTCCTTTGCGTGTGTGTGATGGCACCTCACTCTCCGTGTAATTTCCCTTGCAGCTAAAGATTCCAAACATCTTTTCATGTGTTCATTTACCATCTGTATATTTTCCCTGCTGAAGTGAAATAGTGTTCTTCAGTTAGGCTACTTAATAAATTTGCCTATTTTTCTATGCACTTGTTTTCTCACTCTTGAGTTTTGGGGTTCTTTGAATATATTCTGGATGCAAGCCCTTTTCAAGTGTACACTTTGTAAATATTTTCTCCAAATGTGGGGCTTGTTTTTTCATTCTTTAATAGAAATTCTTAATTTTGATGTATTATAATTTGTCCTTTTATTTTTTTATGGGTCACTCTGGGTATTTTACTTCACAAATGTTTACCTACTTCAAGGTCCGAAAGTTCTAGATTTGTTTCTAGAAGTTATGTTTTACATACCCTCTGGCCGACCGCTGGCTGAGTGGGATTGATTGGACAGGGTTCATGCTCCCCCTGGTCCCCAGCACTGAGAACTACAGGATTTTGGACTTTTGAGCCAAGTCTTTCATCTCCCAGCATGGCAGCATGGTTTTTTAGGCACCCTTCATCTGTTCAGGAAGTTCCTTTGTGTTCTTCCTTTCCTCAGAGCGTTGGTTAGGGTTAGATGTATTTTTGCGGAATTCCTTTCTGCATGTATTCTGACCATGATGCAGCTCTTATGCTTGGTTTTCTAATGTCAAACTGCTCCTGCGCCCCTGGGAGAAGCCCCACCTTGTCACAATGAAGCATTCAGTTTCTATATTGTTGGCTTTGACTTGCTAACATTTCACTTAAAACACACTTTCCCTTTAAATAACATGGTGTTATTTTGTTAAAGTGCAGTGAGTACCTTCAACTAAATTTGCACCCTGATTAACTCTTGAATGGCAAAATCTTAGAATTCACAGAATTTTTTTAAAAAATTTTAAATAAAGACAGGTGTTGAATTTTTAGGCAGTGTCTACACTGGCCCCGTGAAGTCATTCCTCACTGCTCTAGTCAGTCGTAGCTCTGGGGCCTATTCCACGTGCCACCGCCCCCCCCCCAGAAGCTGCTCCTCCTGCTGAGGTTTGTGGAGGCTGCTTGACTGCCAGGTGCCTCTGGCTGACCACTGGCTGATTGGGGTTGACTGGACAGGATTCCTGCTCCCTGTGGTCCCCAGCACTGAGGACTTCAGGATTTGGGACTTTTGAGCTGTCTTTCATCTCCCAGCATGGCAGCAGCCAGGAAGAGAGTGGCAGGCCTGGCGGCAGGTCCTGACTCGTGTGTGACGGCTGTGCATGAGAACCATGCCTCCCATGTGCACAAGGGTGGAACTGGGCTGCGCAGACCACAATCAGGTTGGTTCTGCTGGCTTAGGGATTAATACTTGTCATTCAGAAATATCTAACAATTAGTGGTGTTTTTGAACTTTTCTCTTTCTGCATACTGACTAGGAGTCCAAGGGCCCAGAAGAGCGGGGAGATCTAACGGACACTTTGATGGTGCGGCCAAGTGTCTTGGTTACTTTTCTCCCATTGCTGAGACAAAATACCCAACACCCAAAATGAAGGAAGGAAAGGTTTATTTAGCTTGCAGTTTGTGGAGGTTTCAGTCCATACTTGGCTGGTTCTGAGGCAGAGTGGCACATGACAGAGGGCAAACTGTCCAGGGCAGCAGAGCACAGCAAAAACAACCAGCAAAAGGGAGAAATGGCCTCTTCTCTTACATTGTAAACAGCCTACCCCCACCCAGGGGGCATGTAGCTCTCACACAATCTCCATGCCTTCCTTTTCCACAGGCTCAGGATGTAAAGAAAGTAAGCACCCTGGTTTCCTGCTGAATCACTCAGTTAAACCTCCAGATTCCCCAAGTTGACACAATGTATCAACCATAACATTCCACCCCTTGTCAACTTGGCAATCAGACACATTTCCTTAAACCAGTTTCCATATACAAAGCCAATATAATACATTAGAACCATAACACCCAGGACTGTGCTGCTGCTCCTCTTCTTTTGTTCTCACCCAGATGGGTGTATTTTCAACACCTACCTGCTCCCTCAAGCGGATGATAGAAGATGGCAGAAGTGTATAATCCAAACATTAACACAACTGGTAGGACTGAGAGATTCTTTTTTCTTCCATTTTTCTGTGATATTAATTTGCTATATTAACTATCTCTAAGCCTCATGAACACAAGTCTGTAAGTCCAGTTTAACGCTGTTCATGGTCACCCTGCAGCCAGCACAGTAAGCAAGCTGTAGGCAGTCTGTCCACTACAGGCACCAAACTCGATCCCAGCACTTTGCTCCCCAGAGTGAGCAACAACATTTTAGATGCCATAAAGTGGTGGCTTTGACTATTGGAGCTCAGTAAATCCCCTTCAGAGAGCACAATAAAGGTCCAAGAGGAAAAGTTGGGTTCATGGTCAAGAATAAAAAAACTCAGGAGAGAGAAAGGGAAGGAAGGTGAAGAAATGTGAAGGAAGGAAGGAAGAAAAGGAGGAGGAGGAAGGAGGAGGAAGAAAAGAAAAAGTACCTCAGCCGTAGTCAGAGAGCCTCTGGGTACCACCTTGCTGTTCCCATTCAAAACAGGGAGCTCCGAGGTTCAGAGTAAGCATCAAAAAGAATAAAACAGCAGTGATTGTCCTTTCTTCCGGGGGCTTCTGGAGCTGTTGTCTTGAGGAGGTGAGAATGCCTCTGCTGGGGATTCCCACAGATCTGTGAGGTTCTCGGTTTTTATACTGATAAACAATTTCTAAAGAATGTGACTAGCAGAAGGCATACTTTCAACAGGGCTGTGTTAGGCATAATGAATTATTATTTATAAGTCACAGGATTTTTCAGGTCTTACAAAAACCATGGGATGCAGGACATTCCAACTAGGGATGAGAATGGTTCTACAACCCACTTGTAACAAAGATATTCCCTCCATTTGCATAATACCATTTCCTGAAAATATGAAACTATGAAACACCCTCTGCGTAAAACTATGTAGCATACACAGAAGTTAAAATACTGATAAATCACACGAGTGCACACTGCCCCACTCTGAGGAGCCTGCAGCCTTCCCAGTGCAGCCTGGCTCTGGGCTAACCGAACCATAGACTTGTGGGCTTGGGTCCTCAGGTTCTGTCATAGACTCAGGTCCTTAAACATTACACTGTGTGAAGTGCACACTTCTGAGTTTTCCACGAATAAATTAAATAATGACATTTTTGCCCATCCTTATGGGACACCACCGTGCACACTGCTGATTTAGTGGCGGGTCTTCAGACTTTACTGATGCAGGGTCCTTCACTGCTGAACAGACACATTAGGCAGTCTAGAAAAGAGGACATGCTTTAAATTTTTGATTAATATTTCTTCTGTGTGTCCAAGTTAGAATGCCTTGAAAGCAACCTGACCATTTCCTTCCTGAGGAGCAGTGGATAATGCGTGGCCAAATGTCACTCCCACAGCTCCAACCCTGCTACCCCATGTGCCTCGGGCCAGCCACTGAGCCTCACTGAGGCCTGGTCTCCCCTGGGGGGGTGGTTCACAGGGATAATAGTACCATCTCTTCAGGTGGCTGCAGCAATTAAGTGCACGTGAAGAACTTAGAAGAGATGGGTCCCAGATCTCAGTCTTGACTTAAGCCTGCAGATTTAAGGAATTGAAAGAATCCTCCACCGAGGAGAAAAGCATTGTTCCTAGTACTTCTGGAGAAATGGTGACAAACCTCTCTCTCTTGTACTGTCTGTGACATTTTAGATACCTGTACATGTGCCAAAAAAAGAAAAGAAGAATGGCTGAAGGTAGGGAAGGCTGTCTCACGGTGCTCCAGCCCTGGGCAGGAGGGGCAGCGTCTTGGAGCAGGGCTGTGGTCACAGACTAGCTATGGCTGGTCTTTTAGGATGTCAGTTTATGATATTCTTTATGGCAAATTTATCATCGTGAAGACTTGTAAAGGAACTGAAAGCTCACTGAATAATTGGAGATTAAATCATCATCTTTTTGTGGAATGAAGCCAGTTTCCTACTCAAATACTCGAGCCATCTCCGCTTTCATCCTGGGGAGCGGGGAGCGGGAAGGGGTGGTGGCAGCCTTTTCTGTCTTCAGAATACTTCACCAACCTGAATCTGGGCAGAAACAGCAAGGTGTGCTTTGACGAGGAGAAACGTGTGGCATTTGTGCTGGGAACATGAGCACTCCTTCACTGTCCACAAATGGTAATAAACTGAGGATTTTAGAGGAGACCGTTTCATTCATTTTTGGTTATAAATTCATTTGAATGCAGAAATAAGCCTCACAAGTAAACATTCACTTTCCCCTTTCAGAATCGTCACTCCTCGTCCTTCAGCTGGTGATGGCAAGGTTGGGAAGGAAGGCACTTCTTCCAACAGGGACAAATTCACATCTTCTACCAGGCATGGGGGGCTGAGGGCCCCGCCCCAGACAGTGCTTTGATCCTCCTAATGCTCCTCAGTGCTCCCCCTCCCTCGGGGGAATAATTCCCACACCCACGCAGGTCCGAGTGCTACCCCCAAGAGCAGTGGTTCGCAAAAACACAGGTTCCCATTTAATAACAAATGCTTCACACCAATTCCCTCCTGGTAGTATACATTTTTGCATTAAGTGTTAGATAAAATAAAATAAATTTGGACTCCCTTGGAATAATTCATTGACAAAGCCCCTTTGGACTCTCCCCCAGAGCCCAGAGCCCCGACTGGGAGTCGGAGCTGTGCGGAGCTTCCCTCAGGCTCACCTTAGAGAGGAGGAGAAAGCTATCACTCCCTCTGTGTCTCCTCTGCGTGAAAATCTTTATTGGATGGTCCATGGCCACATCAGTCTCTCGGCTACTTTTAAACCTAAGCAAACATCAACCCCTTAATCTTGCCTCAGCCTGTGTTCTTCGAGCACTGTTATTTTTCATAGTCTTTTCTGAACCTTCTCCAACATTTCCACATTCAAGTATCAGAAGCCACAAGTGGCCCTGGCTGCTGGTGGTAGTCATTTAATAAGTGTAACTGGGTGATGGCTTCTGAGAGGTAGGCAGCTTTAAATAGAGGAAACAAGGAATAAAAATCCAAATAAAAACAGTAAGTGGCCCTAAACAACGTTGTCCTAGAGTGTTGGGTGGAAAAGAGCTCACTGTGTAACCCCTGAGGTTATGGCGTTTCTTGGGCCTTATCTGCCATACCCGTGTGTAACGGGATACAGAGCTCAGGTCTCCAAGCCACATGGGTGTGGAATGAGTCCCATATGTACCTTGCCTATTCTTTCTGATGTAGACCCTGATTAGTCCCCGGGCCACACAAGTTGAGGTAACGTGTCACTCCAAACAACCCTGCTCTGTCTCACTGCGGGGCTCCGGTTGGCGGCTGCAGAAAGGAACAGTTGTTCTCCCTGCTGCCCCAACCCATCTACGGCATCCTGAAGAGCATTCCTGGGAGCTAATGATCGCTTTCTTGCTCAGTCTTTTAAAGCATTAATAGGGCACAAGTTGCACCAGCTTTATCAGCATACATGGGAATTAAGAGCCAAGGAGAGATTTTTGCAAACTCCTGAGCTGGCCACAGTTGGTGAGGTAATTTCTCTAACCCCTTAGCGCCCTGAGCTATGAAGGAAGGGAGGAACACGTGTGCTTGGGTTGTTGTTGGTGTTCAAGCTTGGGAGTCCTCAGGGCCAATGTGTTCATCCTGAGCTCGCAGCTTCCCAATCTGATTTCCTTCCCACTGACACTGTCTCTGACTCAACCAGAGGTGGACAGACGGAGCAATGAACTGCAACAGCAAGCTGCCTGTGTTCTGACGCTGCCTCCCAACATCTGTGAGGCTCTGGACAGGTCCCCAGACCTGGCCTCCACACAAGAGAGCAGCACCCACCACAGCGCCCCCCAGAGCACTGGGGGCCAGCTTCAGAGTCCCCCAGTAGGCATCCTACAGAGCACAAAGCAGTGTCATAAAAGCAGCAGCTGCAGCCCCACCAGACTGGGTCCTCCCACCGTCCACCGAGGCACAGTCCAGCTCAGGCTTGCATTTGAACCATCTATGAGCTAAGGATGGTTTTTAGGCTTTAAAGTGTTGTAAAAACAAAAGGAAAACAAACAAGAGAACAAAAGGAGAATAAAAAGAACATGGAACAGATACAGTGTGAGCATGAAAAGCTAAACAAACGTACAGAACAGGTCTGCTGACCCTAAGACAGCAGACAGAAGCCCTGCAGTTCCCAGGAACTCAGCTCCTCCTCTCCCAGCTCCACACTGTGGCTGGGACCCCAGAGGCCTCACTGTGACCACTTGGCAGGCACTAGGATTCTCCCTCAGGCATGAAATGTCCAAGCCATTCTCAACTGCATGGCTTAGAAGCCAGCAAATCCATGTGCTCACATTGAGCTGCGGGCACAAATTATTCTAGAATAGACCCAAAGATTTTGTATTTTAATTTCCCCTTTAATAATCTGCTGCAAATAGAATGATTTCATCTCCCTTTCTCATCTCAATCTGCAAACTCCCTTAATCCAAACCGGCTGATACTGGTGGTAAAGAGCCTCTGCCATAATTAAATCAAACCATATGAATTCTGGATCGAGATTATGAAAAAAACTACAGCGTTTATTGTGTTGAAATTTCTTATGCCAATTTTCTGCTAGCAAAGAGAGTTCCAAAGGTCAAGGATTCTGCAGCACAGACAGGGTGGTGTATTAGTTACAGTAATCCAGCCTGAAAATTGCAGCATGAATAAATACAATGGGATACCATGGATTACCAGAGACCACAACTTTACTCAGCTTGTGGGAAAAGAGAAACACACACTTGCCTATCGACAGCTGATAACCAGGACCTGAGCCACCCACTGGGCTCTTCCCTTCCAGAAACATTTCTGAGCTTCTCTCCGCTCTCGGGCTACACTGTCTGCTCTCTCAGTGCGATGCTCATTGTGTGCACGTGGCCAGTGTGCTCTGAGTCAGACAACACCCAAGTTTGGATTTAGTGTGGGGCAGTGTTAAGTGAAGGATGACAGAATCCGATGGCTTGTTCTGCTCTGATTTCAGAGGCAACGTTATAAACCACAACACAAACTTGAACATTCTTATGTTGCAGATCTTATTTATACCAATATATGGCAGGAAACTCCTAACTGAATATGATGCCAGAGGTATATAAACATTTGTAGTGTAAGTTTTACCTCAAGAACTTTAGCGCGTTCTTGGGCTTTTATTAAACTCAGTACCCAGATTTGATACAGGTTTGACTCATAAGAATAAAACCCGAGTTTACAAATCTTCAAACTTCTTAGATTAGTTAACAAAGCAAGAGGAATTTTTCACAGTGGTTTGCTTAATGAATTGATTCCAACATTCATATAGAGGACAAATACATGGAAATTTTTTGTGTGGTACTGGAGATTGATCCCATGTCCTCTGCACTAAGATACATCTTCAATTTTGAGGCAGGGTCTTACTAAGCCACTAAATTGCCCAGATGAGGCTTAAACTTTGTGATACTCCTGCCTCAGCTTTCCAGAGTACAGCAACATTTTTCAAAAAGGAAAATACAGTTATACTTCCATTCACAAATGCTTCTGCTTATAGTTTGGTTTACAACAAAAGTGCTAGGCAAAGTTTTGCTTCTGTTTGCAAATTCTGCACCAGGTGACAAACACTACCATGACCATCTTCCCTCAAATCATAAAACAAATTAAGTTTGTAAACTCAGGGACCACTGTGACAAGGGAAGCCTCCCCTTCCACATGGTGAAATGTGTTCTAAACCTATGATAATTACGAGAGCAAGGCACCGTGAAAGAGCAGGCAGGTTCTGGATGAGCCAGTGTGGCCTGGGAGCTACAGAGCTGTGGGGATGTGTGAAGACAGTGGCAAGGCAAAGGACTGAATTCTTGGCTACAGGTGGTAGAACATAATGAACATTTTTGATCATTTCTCAAACCACATATATAAATAAATACTGGAAATTTTGTTTTATACATTTTTATATAAAAATATGAGGACATGTAGGATACATGTTTGTGACACTTGAATGGTGTCACTAAGGCCAAAACTGTAACAGAGATGACTGAAGGATGAAGCCTTAACACTTCTAAACGGTCTGATGATGCAGGGGCCAGAGCCAAAGGAAAAGAACAAGCTAGAAATGATCACAGAACTAGAGACACAAGGCTTACAGATCGGCTAAAGGTCCAGAAGATGAGCAGGAAGCGGGCGGTAAGCAGAGACCCAGGCAGACAAGTCTCAGAAGAAGCTCGGTGGCCTATGAACATATAAAAGAGTGCTTAACTTGTTGATAAGTTACATTATCAAAGCGATACATTAGCAACACAGAGGGAAAATGATTGCCTTTCTGGAAGGCCACCTGGAGACACATACACAAGGTGAGCCAGAAATTTTACTTCCTAGATCTTCGCCTAAGGAAATGACCCAATTCATAAGGAAATGTGTACAAGGCGATATATTTCTACATGGTAAGAACAAAATGGATAAAAGTAATCATGCACAAGGAGACATTTGGTTTCCTAAATTACAGAGTGAGATGATGCGTATGGTTATGTGCAGGAATGACAGATCCTACAGGTGCAGATCCGGAGGAGTCAAGAGAATCACACTCACTTAATAACAGCACTGGCTTCCCACACGAGGCCCCTTCCTTTTACTTTCCTCGTTGCAATCACCAGGCTACCTGTTGAAAATGATGAATGCACACGACTCATTTAATAACAAAGTCTATGTCATCGTCATCATTACTTTTCTGGGAACGTATTGATGACTTTTAGATGAAAGAAGCAGGATAAAGAGCAGGGTATGTATCATGAGCACATGGGCAGGAGCCAACAGAGGAAAGAGAAAAAAGCCTACACTTGAGAAGCAGGAATTCTGGGTTTTTTCTATTCAGTGTTTTGCTGTTTGCTCACAAGTACTTTCTAGTGGTGTGTGTGTGTGTGTGTGTGTGTGTGTGTATGTGTGAAATCAATATTGTTTTGTGGCAGAAATGAGCACTTTTATTTTAAAGATAACAAAAGCCAATAAAATGATACAGAATTTCAAAATAAGATGATAGGAAATTAACAATGGTTATTATGCTGCACATTGTTATCTTTGAAGTAGTTGCTTAGATTTGAACTCTTTTGCATCAAAATGGGGTAACCTTGAGGTACCACCTGCGGGTATGAATCTGCAGAGATCAGTGAGGGCTGTCTGGGTCCTCCTCTCTGTCCTGCCTGTGTCTCCTGCTGGGACATGGACACCTGCCAGGCAGCCTCTCAAGTTGTTACAAAGGATGACAAAATGTCTCTGGAAGCCTAACCCCTCAGCTTCTTCCTTACATAGCAGCAACTGTGAAATTAATAACAACGAATATTCTGATTCTGTACTGCTGCTGCCCTGGCCCTTCCAGGAGCATAGGCTAGATTCCCGTTAGTCTAAATGGGAACTGTCTTCAGAAAAGCCTACAATTTTGGCATGCGCACCCCTTCTTAACCTGCTCCTTCCTGGGTAAATGACTTCATGAAAGAATTAATCATTGGTACCAGGTCAGGGTCCTGAGGGGAGGGCTGGATGTAGCCCATAGCGAAATGTGCCGCACTAATGCTTGCTTAGCACACAAAGACAGCGTCTGTGCTGGGTACCATTGCCCACCAGTGCCCCAGAGTCCCAGGCTGGTCCTCCAAGAACCAAGAGTCCTGATGGCCACAGATGACACCAACATTGGCTCACCGGCTTGGAGGCCTGGGTGTCTGGCTCTGGAGACAGCTCTCCACTCTCCTGGGCACTGGTTCATATGTCCTGGACTCCACCAGTGCCAGCCGAGCTCCACAGCGATGGGCATCACAGAGGCCAGAATGCGGCACATGCCCAGCGCCGGTGCTCCCAGCCCCCAACACAGCCACACATAACCTGGAAGAAAGCAGGCATGGCATGTTGCTCAGGAGTCCAGATGCAGGAGCCCTGGTCAGCCGCACCTCTTGGAAGATAGCATTTCCTCGGCCCCATCTGCTCTCAGGCCACAGAGGAGTACCAAGCCCAGCACTCCTCTGTGCGTGTAATGTTTTCCCTCAGTGCTCCAAAGAGGGGGACTAAGGACGGTACACTCTGAGTGTCAATAGTGTAGGTGCTGCTGGCTTTCAGGATCCCAGAGTTCCACATCCATGGCTTCACCAAGATGAGGATTGAAGATACTAAAATAAAAGCTGAACACACCTGTACTTGGGAGGCTGAGACAGGAGGATCACCATGAGGTCAAGGCCAGCTTGGGCTATATAATGAGACTCCCTGTCAGAAAAGAAATATAATAAATAAAAGAATAATAGAAAATAATAAATCGCACCTGTGTTCAACATGTACATATAGTTTTTCTTTGTCATGACTCTCTAAATAATAAAGCAGAGCCAGTTACATGACACTGACATTCTACACCAGTAGATGCTATATCAGAAATGATGTAGAGATGAGTGGTGCTGTGTGGGAAGACCTACACACTCCACACACGGGGCGCGGTCACCCACACTGCGGGGACTCTGAGGTGGGTACCAGGGAACACCTCCAGGTGGGCATTGGTGTGGCCATAACCCACAGAAGACACTAGCAGGGAGCAGAGGAAAGGGCTCCACTTCTGTCCCCTGGGTGGAGCTGTGTGGGCCGATTCCAGCGGAAATGAGCCAGTACCAGGAAAGCTAGAGCTGCAGATCGGGACAGTGAATGCACACAGATAGACTAAGGCTGCGAGAATGATCTTTGAGGAGTTAAGCCTACAAAGAGGAAGAAAGGGAGGAGGAAAGGGGAGAGAAAAGATCTTTTTTTGTTTCCTCGTGGAACAGTCCCAAAAAATAAGGAACTCATGAAGAACGGGGTGTGCCTTAACTCACTGAAGCCGGAGCTGTTGCCCTCACTCAATTACGTTCACTGAAATTGCATCTTACACCCTCAAATAAGAGAGGGTGTCCAGAGCCCATGTGTCCCAAGTGCAACTCTAATCACCAGTGACAAGAAGATGGTACAGAAATTCCTCTTCTAATTCCAGAGTAGAAGGCGTATTTCAAAGCATTTTGAGGGAGCTGATAAATCACGCACGTGCTACATTTTAGTGTCCTCAGCTATTCTTCTTGCTTATGTGTGTTAAAGGGTGAGTCGAGTACCAGGGAGACAGGAGGCTGAAGCAAGCAGGGCTCCCCCAGAGCACACTTCAGTGTGTCCTGCAGGGGCTCACGTGGCACTGCTCCCTGGTGCTCCGTCCCCACGCACTCTGCCGTCTGGCTCTGAGAAGCCTGCAGAGCCCTGGGCATGGGTAGAAACCGAATTCCCTGCTATCCTTGCATTGTTTCAAGTGGAGCAGGGCTCAGCCTGTGGCACATGGAGGACCACACCCCTGAATGAATCCTGCTGGGCTGTGACCACTGCGTGATCAGACTGGCCGAGCGGCTGTCCTTCCATGTCCAGCAATGTGTGTGGAGCACCATGGACACCCAGTAGATGCTGAGCTCCCATGTGCTTCCCCAGCTGTGTCCCTGCAAAGTGGCCTCCAAACTCACAACCAGCCAAAGAACCAGGAAGACAAAGCAACTCATCCTCCAGGGGAAAACCAACCCAACAAGGCCGGTAAACATTCTCAACAAACTGAAGTCAAGGGTGTAGCTCTTGCTGTGCTCCTCAGGTAACAGGGGCCAGGCCTTGCCAGGAGCATGTGTCGGGGGTGCCGAGGACAGAAGGCGCTGGTATTTCTCTTACAGCTTTAAGCAAATGTGCGATCTTTTCTCATGGCACTTTATTTTGGTGACTTTACTTTTCATTTTCAATCTTTTAAACTCACTGTTCTAGAAAAAAAGTTCCTATTTCCAAGTGAAACAAATTTTTATACAGTAGAAGTTCTAGATAATCCCTTTAAAAAGGAAAACATGCCAGATGTGGCAGTGCGTGGCTGTGATCTCAGCACTCTGGGCTAACGCGGGAGGACTGCAAGGTCTAGCCCAGTCTGGGTCACTTAGTGACTTTGTGAAGCTCTGTCTCAAAACAAAAAATAATAGGAGAGAGGGCAAGGGGTGCAGCTCAGGCCCTGGATTCAATCCCCAGTACCATACTCAAAACACCCCAAACCAAAACCAAAACCAAAACAGTCATGTAGGGTTACATTTTTATTCATGCTTATTTTTAGATGCTTTTAAAATAATGTCTAATGCAGAGCCATCAATAGAAAATATGATAAAAAGTAGTCAGGCGACCAAAAGTCTTCTGCGTTGTGAGTCTATCCTGCTATGCCCCAATCTTGGTCATCCCAGCAGCAGCCCATATATCACAAGCTGTAAAATTTTGAGGCACAAACAAGGTTTGGCTGAACTTTCATTTTACCAAACGAGAGCCTTCAAAAATAAACAGTGACAATAACTATACTACATTATTTCATGAAAGGAAGGGTGTTATGTGAAATATCTGAGGCCCAGGTGGGTGGGCAGAGGTTTATACTGAATAAGCCTAACTCTACAAAAGTCCACAACTCGCCCTGCCATCGTCCCCCGCTGGGCCTGGGGACCCCTCGGGCCCAGAGTGCAGTGTCCACAGGAAGCCGTGGCTTTCTCAGTGCGTGGCCCCTCTCTTTAGTCCTGTCAGCACCTTCATTCTGTCACCCACAGAGCCACGTGCATCCTGCCCTCCCTGTGGGCACCCTTCCCTTCCTGTCCCTTCGGGTCCCCCCCCGAGCCACAGAGTACCTACTCTAACAGCACTCTGGGCCCCATGGATCCATGGTGATGAAGTGGGTTATTTCAACAGATTCCATAAAGAAAGAATTAAGCTACAGCTGTATCAGTTTGTTTAGTTAAAGAAAAAGTTTAAAAGATAGCATTTTTGTTGTTTTTTTGAAACAGGGTCTCACCATGTAGTTCAGACTGGCCTTTAACTCACTATATATCCCAGGCTGACCAGGACCTCGTGGTAACCCTCCCACCTCAGCCTCCTGGGTGCTCCACCACACCGAGTGAAACCACATTTTTAGCATATGAATACAGGTATACAAGTGCACAGGTGATGGCAGGGTGCTCTCTAGAGGAAGTAGAGCCATGGCACATCTTACTAGACAGATCTCTTTAAAACAGCTCAGTGTTAGAGGTGATAGCTTTACCCCGCTACTGAAAGAGAAGCCGAGGCTGCGCAGAGCACATGGAAGCACGTCTCCCGCCTTCTGAGTCCTGGCGCTCACATTCGCCCTCAGAAGCATGGCAGCTATGGTTGCAGGATTAACGCATCCTTCACAGGTAGCCCACGGTTACGCACACACAGAACTGCCCATTAGTGACACTGTTTTTCCAGAAACCAGTCACACCCCAGCATTCCCACTGTTCTACGGACAGTGAGGCATCTCCCGGCTGCACTGCCTCAGGCCTGGGCTCATCAGGAGCCTCAGTGCATGTTGCCTCCCCAGCTCTGCGCAACCCTCAGGGCTCCAAGCATCGGCGCCTCCTGGAGCCCAGGGCACCCATCTGTGCACACACCTGTAGACCCTGCTGGGGCCACGCTGCAGGTCACCTGCACCTGAGGCCCTGGAGGAGCTGGGTCCGGCCACTACCCTGGCCCTCACTGCCTTTCTTTCACTGGCTGAGCCCAACCCATTCCTGCAGCCTGAGCCACGCACATCCTGGTGGCAGTGGGATATGACAAGTGTGCCTCCTCTCTGAGTCCACCCCCACGTGACTGGGGCTGGGAGGTCTAGATTCAGTCCTCTACTCCCACTGGGACAGTCTTCGTGTGTCCCCAGCAAGAGCAGCGCTGAACAGTCAGGAGACACCGCACCTCCCCTCCAAGCCTGAGGATGAAGTGGTTTGTGAGATGCCCACAGCCCCAGGGCTGCAGAGTGCACAGCATGAATGAGGGGTCTTCACACCCGCCTTGTTCAGGGCTTTCCCGCCCTCCCCCAGAGACACGCAGGGCCTGCGCTGAGGCACGATTGGTTGGGGTCGGCGTGTGGCTGGAGTCCAGAGCAGGCCAAGGGGGAACGCAGGGTGCAGTAGCAGCTGAGTGTCTCTGCATAGACCTTCACACCCATGCACTCTCCTATCTGTCTTTTACTTCCATCTCCTGGCCTCCCCTTTCTTCCCTTTGTCTGAGCTCTGTTTTTAATGACTTTTCTTTAATCAGCATACATTTGCAGCACTGGATGGTCACACTCCTCATGGGGAGCTGGTGCACACACAAGGCTCTGTTCTCCCCACCCCTCCCCACCCCACCCTGCGTCTCTGGGTCCCTCCCTCTCACAGCAGTCTGTCCTGTCTTTAACCTCGAGATGCTGAGCACCTGTTCTCATGGCTCCAGCACCGGATCTGGTCATCTAGGACCTCAGGTCTGTTGCAAAGCACTGGGTCACCAGGCCTTGATGACGCTGACCTGTAGCTCTGCGGCGAGAGAAAAGCTCATGAAATCCTAACCTTTGTTCCTGTGTTCGCTCTGCACTGGGAGCTGCAGTTAGGGCGTCTTTTTAAGGTTGTTTTAGAACAATTAGACTGGCTGCAGTAGGAAATGAGTTCCAACATGTTTTATGGGCAGCCATGCCTTGGGTTGAAAGGAGTGAGCTAGAACTGGCAGCTCCCAGCGAGTTTCCCTCTCGCTCTCTGAGGAAGTGGGCCGTGGGGCCACATGCCCCCAGCAGTCCCACATGGCTGAAAAGCAGGGAAAGACAGGGACATAGGGCCAGGCCCAGTCCAGTCCACGTCTGTTTCATCATGCCACAGCTGCCTGCTCTGCACACCCCTGTGAACCGCTGCAGAAGATCGTGATTGCTAGCAGTCACTGCAGCTGTCAGGAAATGATACTAATTAGCTTAATTTGCAATAACACAAGCGCTTAACTCTCCAAATAACCCAAGTTGGTAAGTGGGTTTCCATATCACAGCAGTGGCACGTTCGGAGAGGCGGGCGCACTTGAGTGCCCTTTTACTCACGTCGCTGATGAAGGTGCTTGCTGAAGATGTTTCCTTTCCCTTTGCAATTACTCTTTCATCTGTTTCTGTGGAAATTATTTGATAAACTTGAACGATGGCTTGGTAACTTTCCACAACAGAAAAGAGCCAAGCTGGAAGTCTTCAGCCGCACACAGCAGAGGGGTTAGAGCTGTGATGAGAGACGTGGCTGTACCCAGACACGTATCCCTTCCAGCTGGTGTTCACCACACCCACTGGCCACTCTGAGCGAGGGCTTCTGTACCTCTCAGTGCTCCTAGCCCTGCACTACTGTCCCTGCCTTTCTGCCTGGCACACGGCCACTATCTCCTGCTCCCTCCGTTTGCCATCTACTTCTCTGTGAGGAAGCCGAAGAGGGAAAGGCTTCTCAGAAGCTTCTGTGAACATTTTCTTACCAGTCCCTGCTCGCTGTACGTGACGATCACCTGCACCGTGGCAGAGTCTGCGCTCCTACCTGCACATTAACCAGCCTCTGGGGCCCCTGGGGCCCCGAAGTAGGGCTCGCGCTAGCCGCCTGCTGCCTGCTCCTTCCCATCCCACACAGTACAGCCCTGAGCACTGCCCCGTGATCTCTGTGCAGCACTGGGGCCTCGCCCTGGGCTCCTGTGCCTTCAGAAGCAGCTGTGGATCCCCTTCCCTGTGCGATCTCTCACCTTGGCTTTTACTTCCATTACAAAGTCTAACCCAGTCTGTGGAGGCTGCTGAGACCTGGTGGGGGGGGGCGGGGGGGAGAAGTACTGCACCAGGAATTTCTGTTGTTCTCCAGATGGGTGGAAGTTGTCCTGCTTTTTGTAGGAATTTTATTTCTAGCAACCTGGTTTGAACTTGGATAGTGGCTTTAAAGAAGGGTTGAATTTGTTTCCCTCGCCTCCCCTCCCCTCCCACTTGTGGTTCAGAGGTAAAATGTAAAACGCTATTTGCTCCTGGGAGATGTCACTGAGTTGAATTTAAGACACAGCCTCTGAAGGCTGCCAGGTGCTGCTGTACCTTGTCCTGCCCCAAATCCACTGCTGGGGAGACTACAGTTAGTTTTACAGCTTGAAATATCTGTAACACGGAGATATTTCTTTCAAAACATTGTGTAGTGTCAAATCTAAAAAGTTTTATCCCCAAACTGGATCAGAATCCCTTGAATTGAGGGGACTGAGAACAATGTGGAAAACAGGCCTCAAAATAGATGCTAAGTACACTCTGCTCTTGTCCGATTTGGAAGCCCGGCCCGGGGCAGCTGGCATGGGGAGCCCCGTGAACCCCTCTCTGTGTTGCCATCTCAAATGGTCTCCATGTGAAAGCTTTATAATCTGTTATATAATTTGTTTTCTCCTAAAGTTTGACAGGATACACAAGATCCAGTTGTCCCAGGCAGAGATTGTTTTAAAAGCATTTGGAAGGAATAAATAAAGGAAGATTAACATATTGTGAAATGAGAATCAGAAGTTTTCTGCCATATTTTTTTAGTGGTTTAAACACTCACATATTTAGATAAATCTTGATCCCAAAGTGAAATCTTAGAAAGAACTCACTTATCCACTGGTAACTGCTGAGTAAACACGCCTTGGGGCTCCTACCACCCCAGCCTTCCGGCACCCGAGGTGGTATCTGTCTGTGCAGACTCCACAGAGAAAAAGATGCGAAGATCTTGTTTTTTTCCTCATCTGACCCAATTTTACAGTCCACTGTCTGTTATATTTTTTCTCAAGCATTTTAACTAATTAGTAACAAGGACCTGGGGTATTTTATTAAGCGTAAGGGTAAGTGCCCATAAATTTTCTGAGTTTCCATAAAATAATGTTAGTGTGAGAAAATTATTTTTAAAATCAACTGGATTGGGCATGGCAACACACACCTGTCATCCCAGTGCTCTGGAAGGCCGAGGTAGGAGGGTGACAAGCTCAAGATTAGCCTGGGTAACTTGACAACTTAGTGAGACCCCGTCTCCAAATAAAAAGTAAAAACAGGACTAGGGGTGAAGCTCAGTGCGAAGGCCCTGGATTCAATCCCCAGTACCAAAAGGACACAAAAAGGCACCAGGAGCTCATTCACGGGGCTGGGTCCTGCTGCTCACAGTGGTTGACAGGAGGTACAGCATGGACTCTGCTCACCTGTAAAATGTGGGGGGTGGGGCAGCCCTTTGTGCCTGTGAGCGTGGTTTGTCTCCTGAGGTGGGAGCCTTGGCTTACGCTGGCTCAGAGCTCCTCAGGACATTGTGCAGATGTCCCTTTGCGTTCACAGAGCAACCCATGACCTCCAGTCTGGTGGGGGCTTCTCTCTCAGGGACCCCGTGCTCTCCAGGGACTGCTCTGGCTTTGCTGCAAGGAGGCTGAACAGCAGCGACAGCCATACTGCAGAAGCACAGCGGTAGAACACTGCACACACACAGTCCCGTCCACAGACACGGTCTCCCGGCACCAAGTGGAAGACAGACTGGGAAGCTTTCAGACTCAGCTCCTTTAGGCAGGGCACAGGCTTCCCACAGCTCACCTGGCTCGCTCCGCTCTGCTTCTCGCATTAGCACCTCACGCTCCTTTCCTGGGCGTGTGATGCTCTTCTGGATGCAGGTGCCTTGACTGAACCCCACTGCCCTGATATGCTTGCAGTGGCAAGCAGAAGCACTGCAACCACACCCAGGATCTGGAGGCAGGTTCATTTACATCCACCACACTGATTGGGATCACTCCCAGAATATCAGGCCCTGATCTCTGGTGGTCCAGGGCTTATATGGGATAAGCAAGCAGGAAGTGCAGAGGCAGAATGGCTTGTCAGTTGGGGGTCGCTTTATACACTGCATCACAGTGACCAGCCATTTCTGAGACAGGAGCAACCAGAACTGGAACGGGAACTGTTACCTGGGAAACTAACAAACTGAGGTATACTAGCTGGGGGGCATTTTCTGCTACATGCTCTGAGGCCCCACAGGGCCTTTGTGGCCCATGCACCCGGCCAGACGCTGGAGTGGCTGTTCAGCAGGGGCTGTCATGCCAGAGCCAGTAGCCTCTGCCCACAGCTGGTACACCTCTGCAGGGCAGCTGAGAATACAGCCGGCCTCAATCTTACGGCTCAGCCAGACAGACTGGGCCAGAGAGGCTGCTGAGGCTGGCCTAAGTGAGGCCTGGGCGTCAAGCCCAGGGGCATGGCTGTGGCCGGGAGCTGTCCCTACTCAGTGTTTCCCTTGCAGTACCTCTGCTCTCCCCAGGGTTGCCCCTTCCTCCCTAAGTCCCACGCTCTTCCACATGTCTCCGGTCCCACTCCTGGCACAAATTCGGGACCTGGCATCGCCGTATGGCATGCAGTTTTACTTTGTTCTTCAAGCCTTCAGGTCTACAATTCTCAGTGCTCCGATCTCTAAACCTTAAGGAAATTCAGCCTATTCAAAACAGCTGCGGGAGGGTTTTTCATACCCAGGACAAATGAAAAGCCTCCTTTTCGTCTGTGATACTGAAACTGAGGGCAAGGTTGAGCTGTGTGGTTTGCTGGGAATGCACAGCGGATGGCAGGAGGTTGGTAAAGGGACTGGGCTGAAAGCTGTCGCTGCTTTTTGCTTCCATGGAGGAAGCAGCAGTAAGTGCTCTCCAGGACGCAAGACAGACATCAATGCACGCCAAATCTCAGGGGCCTCAACTTTAGAGAGGTGAAAAGACCAACACACTCCCTTACCAGAAATGCTCAGCAGTTTTGCCTCATAAATCAGTGCTTGGAGCCAAGGAACCCTAGCTGTTACCCTCTCCTGTTACGACTGCGACCACAGCCGTGCAGCAAGGCTGGTGTTCGGTCTCCCCTGGGCCAGGCCAACCTTTGGGAACCAGGCCACAGAGCTGCGTCTGCTTTTGCCCCCTCACACACATTAGCGTCCAGAATCGGCTTCAGTCCAGGTAAGGGTGCTTGTTCCGGGGGTGGCTCGTTTTCCTCTCTCCTCTCTTGCCTTTCAGTAAATGGAATTCGAGGATTTGGAGTAATTGGTTTGTGGCACTGAGCAAGTAAATTGAAGGATACAAGTGCTGTGTTGATTGCACAAATTCACTGGAGAGGGGGCATCAGGCAGCACACTACTTAGAACACACGCGTCTCAGTGCACGGAGGAGTCTCAGGCCCCTGAGCATCCCTGGCCCCTGAGCTGCTGCATTTGTCAGGCTTCCCTGGGAAGCAGTATGACAGTCGAACGAAGCCTTGCTGGGCAAGAGCCCCTCAATTACAGTTAGAACACAGATGCCTTCCAGGAAATGTGCTGTCAGAGGACCCTGGGATGCTACCACACCACAAAGCCTCGGGGGTTCATGGGGACAACGCTGAGAAGGGTAAGGTAGGCGTCTGTCGGCCCCCCATGGGGAGGAGCATGGCAGGAGTTGGTGTTGTGTCCCTGGGGAGGGCTACGTGCAGCTCAGCAGCACACAGGTCACTCCCAGGGCAGAGCCTCTTCGCACACAGAGGTTCCTGGAGACCTCACTCTGTCTGCCACACTCCAGACAGCGTCGAGGGTAAACGTGTTTGTTCAAAGCTCCCTCCCTTCACCCACCCCACACCCACCCCCAGAACTCCAGGCTGCTCACAAAACCAGTAATTTAGAAGCAATGAGAACTTGTCCGTGGAATCCGAGCACTGTGGTCCAATTCCTAGCCTGCCCCTCGGCCCAACCCACCTGACCTCAGCAGAAGTAGGCGTGTGACCTCAGGCAGTGGTGTGCCTCCTTGGTGCCTTAGCTTTGCCCTCTCGAGGATGTCCACAAAGAACTTCCACACTCTACGCTGGGCCCACCCAGTTTGCCTATACCTTTCCTGGCATAAGAAATCAGGGACAGACAGACCTATAGGGCCTCAAAGGTGAAAACAGAGCTCATGGGATGCTTGGTAGTGACCTCAGAACCTGTCCTGGAGCCCACTGCCTTACATGCTTGCTGTAGTAGCATCTAACACTGTGGAGATTCCACTTCTTGGTTTGGATAACTGAGATTTTAAAACCTCCCCCAGAATCATCAGCTCTAGCTCGGTTAATCTGTATACCACTTAGGAGGGCAGCAGCCCACCAGGCTGTCATAGGAGTGAGCATGTTGCCATGAGATGCTGTGCCCACCCCAAGTCTGTGGAGGGCGGGGGGGTGGGGTAGTGCAGCGGCTGTCAGGAAAATGCGAAGGTGCCCTGCCTGTGGGATGCTGGTGCCCAGTGCTGTCCGAGGCAGGCTGCCCATGCCTCCCAGGTCAGTTCCTACCTGGGCTGCCACTCACAGTTCTGCTCATCTGAGCTCAAAAATCCCAAACACTCCGTGTCTCCACAGAGCAACCAGGAGAATGGCCCCAGCCTTCGAGGAGTTTCTTTGCTAAATTCAGATTACAGAAATGCACACATTTCTGTAGAAAGTTGAAAGCCATGCAATCTAAATCATGAAAAATATCAATGCCTTTAGCTAGGCCTAGAGTTCTAGATCTATGAAAGGAAACTTTTAGATCAAGTAAAGAGAAATTTATTTATAGTGAATTTAGACAGCCTTACCCCTTCAAATCTCTGAGAAGCCAGTTCACAGGTAGAGATTAGAGGGGGCTGGGAGGAGTCCTGGGGTGAGGACAAAGGGAGTCCTGGGGTCTGGTTAGCTTCTTTTATGAGGCGTGAGACACTGTGTCCAGCCGAGGTGTGGTAAGCCCCCGCCAAGGTGTATTCCTTGTGGCCCTCCCCTGCCTGGGGTGGGTGAGGACAAGTCCTGTGACTCCATGGGCCACATGGGTAGGGACCGCACCGGGAGCTGCCTTCTCCAGTGGAAGCCGAAGTCCACACAGAACAGCATTCTGGGCAGTTTGCTGACGATGGCAAATGCTGTTTCCCTTACGAAGAGGAAGAACTCCCTGTCTGTGAAAAGCTGACAGCAAGAACTGCCTTCAGGGAGCGCCAGTGTGCATGTGAATGCTAGGATAAAAGGACAGCACGGGTGTGGCCCCCTCTGTCACAGTCATGAGATCTACAGACCCCGACTGCAGATGAGAATGGGGAAGGTCAGAGTGCACTGCAGGCGTCTGCTGGGTGACGCGAGCTGTCTGTCACAGCAGAGATGTCTGTCACAGTGGCACCCGGCTGTCCCAAGGGGACAGGAGAGGCTAACTGCAACTTTCTCTGCAGGATGGCTCTGACCCACCCTCCCAGGCACAGGAATTGGGCAGGGCAACTCCGATCCCTGGGGAGCTGCACAACCTGGATGTGTGGTCTTGCCATCCCCTTGTTGGGGACCTGGGGGGATGCCAGGCCTGGCCACTGCTATGGTAGCTTCTCAGCCCCTCTCTTCTAGCTCAGAGGCGAGGCAGAGACAGCCAGCAGCATGAAGACTTTAACTGGGGCCCTGAGGAACCTGGGGGGAGGATGCCCCTCACAGCCTGTAGGCTATAAGCCAAGAGGACATAGGTTGTGTGGGGAGAGGGCACCAAGCATGTGTGTCCTCTGCCAGCCACAGTGAGAGGGGATGGAGGGGGCACAACAGCAAGGCCAAGGAAGGGTTTAGCTCTCACCCTTAGAAGTGGTCTTTATTTAGCTCAGTGCAGTGGAGAATGCCTGGAATCCCAGCACTCATAAGGCTGAGGCAGGAGGAGTAGGGAAGCAGTTTGAGGACAGCCTGGGCTACATAGTGAGTTTAAAGGGGCCCTGTACTGCATCAGAAAACCCTGCCTCAAAAAACCAAAACAACAAACCAACAATGCTGCCCCCTGAAGTGCAGGTGCTGCTGCCCTGGGATTTTAATTTGTGAGGATGCTTGCAGTGCTTCTGAACGTCTTGTTTTAGGAAAGTTATAAAAGTTGATCCTAGCAGTGCTAGGACCCTGGGGTTACCAGGCCCTTACAGCCTCCTCCTAGGCAGCAGCAGCAGCACCAGGCAAGCCAGGGCCTCCTTGACAATTGCTTAGCGAGAGGGAGAAATGGTCCATAAAGAGACTTTTTTTCTAAATGTTAACTAAAAGTACCTTATCTCTGCTACTGCCCTAACTACCTCACTGATTCTGGTACCAAAGTCATGCTGTTAAGGAAATAGCTGATTTAAACAAAGCAGGAGTATTTTTAGAACAATAAAAAAAAATCCCATTCAGGATATCTAATTATGCAAACTGTGAACGGGAAGACGCTTGTCTCGCATTAGCTGAGACTTGACTCCTGTTCTAATTTGCTCTTTTTTCACAAGCAGAAAGCAGTCCCTTTTTGTCGCTTTGCTGCCTTCGCGTGGCGTGGTACTTCTGCCAGATGCAGCACAGGTCACTGCAAAGTGTTTCTGTTGCCTCGCAGACCGCAGTTAGGGAGCGCAGGATAATGTATTGTAATGCAGATTACGGTGGTTTGCTGCTGCGTGATTCACAGATATGATTGCATCTAATTTCAGAAATAAGTGGAACCGTCTGCTCTTTTGTGGTAGCTGAAAAGCTGTTCCACGGCATTCAAATGCCGGCTGCCTCTGCCCCGAGGAGAGCAGCGACCCCCAGTGTCACAGCAGTCACTTCCTTACCGCCCCC
>PVLD010005440.1:0-112110 GCA_004027595.1 Dinomys branickii | reverse complement strand
ATCTCAGATCCCTCCCGAGTTCAGGATATCCACCTCCCTCCTCTCTGTCCTTCACATGTTGCTATATTGCCATGTCTGAGTGGCATTCCTCCGGGAGGTTCTCTCTCCGCTGCCCACCCGGTCACCATGGGTTCATATAACGTTCATATATGCAAGCAGTATGGAGACACTCTTGTTGCTCGCATCAGTAGTCTGGGGTAAGTCTTAAAGCCTGTGGACTCGTCCCATTGCTGTCAGGAACAGGTGGTGATTGCGCAGGCCGCCGAGGCTCAAGGTGCTCACAGAGGGCGTTCAGGGTGAGAGCCGAAGCCCAGTAACTCAGTTCATGCTTCCTGCTTGATTCTGGAGTGAGAAGGGCGTGGTGTCATGTGAGCCACCTCCATCTGCAGCTCTCTCTTGCTGTTGTGCTCCAGTTCCCGTTTGTTCCTTAAATCAGTGGTATTTAGTTAAGGATTATTTTGTCTCCTTCTTCCAGAGAATTCATTTGGCAGGATCCAGAGACTGTGATAGGTGCTATTAAGCATAGAGGCCATGGATGCTGTGAAACATCCTACATAATATATAATAGCGTTCTACAACAAGAAGTTAACTGACCCAAAAAGCCAGATGAGGTTAAGAATCTTGATTGTAGACTAAAGAAAAGTGAGGCCCAGAGAGTCTAAATAAATGATTCTTTGTGGTTATAGAGTGTGAGGATATTTGCTGTGAAGATGGTATTGTGGAATTTGATAACATTTTACATGGATCCATACTACGAGATTCCTGAACAAAGCCAGGTGCCAAAAAAAACAACAACAACAACCACTATTCATGTTCCTTTACCGACACTCCAAGCCCCTCCCCTATAAAAGAGATGTGCAGAATTTGTGTTTTTCTCATATATCACTTTTTACCTCATTGCCCTCTGCTCACCAAAATACACATATGCATATACCATTTCATTTCTGGAAAAGTCAAGCAGAGAGCTCACCAAGCAAGCAAAGGCAAATGCTTTCTCCTGGGCCACACTCATTACAAACCATCCAATTCCAGCACCACTGTCAGCCCCAGAAACCTGGGTGAACTCCGTCTGTGTGTGCAGGTCTCTGTTGCTACAGCACTAGAAATGGGCCAAGGTTCTCATATGTACTAATCGTGGCTTTGTGCTGAAGAGGGTACGCAGACCACTGCAGAAGTACTGCGACTATAGCATAAAGAATAAGAACAGAAACGGGTATGTCTTGATGAGCAAGCCACACAAATTCACAGGAAGTAGACTTCATCAGTTCTAGTATCTGTGGTTTTCTTGAATTCTCTTCAGATCTTATTCTGGGAAAAGAAAGTTACCAAGTCAATAGTGCTAATGTGCTTTGCTTTGTTTTGTTTTTGTTGCTCCATACCAGCAAAACACCAGGGAGCCATACACTGGGAAGAAAACGCATGATCCCAGGGAGAAATCTGCGGTACTACCCAGAAAGCAGCTAGCAGATAGGGAATGACGGAAGAAGTGTTGGTTTTGAACACTAAGAGAATGACTGAAAATAGTTCTCCTCTAAATATTATTAATGAAACCACGTGATGATGTCACTTCTGATCACGCTGTAGTTTTGAGTTGCTGATCTGGAGATAACAAGCTTCCTTTTTGCGCATTCACAGCATTTCTACAGTGGAAAAGACCTTCAGGGTAGCTATGAGTGGGTGAGACTCGATGAGAAAAATAACTTGACCACAACAACAACAAATGACGGGAGAGACAGAAACTTCTTTGGGAGAGCAGAGGGAAACAAGGTGAAGTCTAAGTATTATTGAACATGTGAAAGAACAGTCATTTATTTAAGAGGAAGTAACTCATTCACACAAATGCAGCTCTGTGGTCCCTCAGAAGTACGTAAATACTACTGATCAGTCCACCACAGATTATCATCAAAATTTCTTGGGAAATGCCTCGTTAAAGAGTCTTTAAAGAATTATGTGAGCGTGCATGTCAAATACTTTCCAGAAGTCATTAAACACCAGCCACAGTACTATAATTTTCTTCCCTTCCACAGGCACTACCTTTTGCCAAATTTAGTACAAGTTTTGTATTGAGGTCAAACGTAAACCCTTACTGGTCTTCAGAATAGAAGACCTGTTTCTCAGATGAAGGCCTTAAACAGACTGGAGACAATTCTTGGGCATTAAATAGCTCTTCCTGGGTATGTTTATTGGATAATTAAGAAAGTAATTGCATTGCCTAAAACTTGCAAAAAATAAATTTTGAAAATATTTAAGGATTCATAAATTCTAAGCTGTGTGAAAATAATTAAAAACATGATGTCCTTAAGCCCTCCGACCGCTTGGATATACTCACTTTTACCCATCACTTTAGCCTGATTTTGTAAATTGTGTATTTCCTCCCTTAAAAGAATGTTGGTGGTCATGTAACAGTTTCAGTAAAGCACTTTTTACAAAGACCCACCTGTGACAGAGTTTGAGTGGCTAATTAATTCATTCTTTACTTTCTACTGAAGTTTATTTCCATCAAATGATAGCCTGCTTAAGACTGTAAATGTCCATTTTGTTTGTAGATCGTACATTGCTGAAAGTTAAAAGTTCTGGACCACTTGCTTCGAGGCCTTCGGCTATGCTTGTTAAAAAATGCGTACCTCTTTGCCCAGGGCTGCACTGATTAAATTAAAATCTCTTGGAAAGTGGGACCCTGAAAGCTATACTGAACCTGTGTTTTCAGTGCCTTTTACCTGTTTAGGGGTGAACAGAAAAGATTTGAGGACCAAAAAGACTAAATACCATATACACCGAGCAGAGGTAACGGACGAAGTTCACAAATGGAGACATTTGAGAGAGTAGAAAGTTTCTTCAAGAATAAAAACATTATACCACAAAACAATTTTGTATATATACAAGTTGTTTTTTAAACTTTATTCTTTATGCAGAATTTCCTCACTTAACTAACTTCTTTTTCTCATATTTATTTTTTCCATTTAAGCTGTTTTAACACCTCTACCAGAAGAGAAGAAAGGAAACAAAGGGGGAAAGTAGGGAAACTTTGAAATGAAATACGCTTTTAAAAGTAATTTAACATTTAAAAAATGTACCCATCCTGACTTCTTAGTGTTATGTTTTCTATAATAGCACATGTTGAGAAGTGGAAAATAAGTAGATTTATTTCACAAACCCCCAACGAACGTTATTTATCCTATTGAAGTTATTATTTATTTTTACGGAAAAACACATACAAACTATAGGATCATATTTAAACATATGAGAGAAAACATCTGCTGTTAAAGTTTTGATGCTTCACCTTAAGAATTTGAGCACATTTATTTTCCACTCCATAATATAAAGCTGTACGAGTTTTTATGAAGGTTTCAATGGATTGAGTCTTCTGCAAATTGCTTCTAATAAAATAAAAAGAGAAAATCTTTCACTGTCACCAGATCCTAGTCACACTAGCATTCTTGAATCCGCTACACTTAATTTTCAACATGAGGGAGAGATAATGGTTTGGGGGCCATTATGTAGACTATGCATTAACGCCCCTGACTTTGGGGCCTACATTTAATTTTCAGCCTGTTAGGATTAAAACCTGGAATTATGTCGTTATCTTAGTTTAGAATTCTTAGTATTCTCACAATCATCATTAGCAAGATTTTTGCTTTGTTCAAGGAGTTATTGTTATAATCAGTAGTAATGATACACACCACTATTAAAATGTAGGGCAGACAATAGGGTTTGGACAGAATCCGAGGCTCGGCACTACTGGGGCCACTGTGTAAAAGTGCCATGAAAGCAGTGTGGGCCCCAGCACAGTGAGGTCCCCCTCGCGCAGTGCCTCGGGGAGGACTTGGCACAGTGAATCAGGGCTCCAGAGGGCAGGGAATCAAGAGCCTGGGCCTCCAGTAACGTGGGAAGTGAGGCCTTCTTGACGATGGGTATGATGATTCAGAACATTTTTTGAAATGTTGGTGATGGATGGGCCAAAATTCAGGAAAGAACTAAGTAAGTTCACAAAGGGCAAAATATTGTCTACAAATCATGATAGCAACCTGCACAGTGGCCAGCTGGTCACTCAGCTTTTCTACCCCCCACTGGTCATCTTTCCTTTACCCATCTGCATGACACCTCTTCCTGCCTGACCATCAAAGGCAATGAAGAGCAGCTGTGGCATAATTTTCACATGATATCCAATGTATATCAGTTACCATGGGCATGGCACAGTTCTGGAAGGATGTGCTAGGGGCAACCTAGGAAGGTCTCCAGGGAAGGAGCTGAGCAGCCTTTACTTTCCTTGGAACAAATCCTGGGAGAGGCTCAGCCAGGGTCGAGCTCGTGCAAGACAAACCACCAGTCTCTAGTGCGAAGTGTAGTACCCTTCCTTTAGGTGCTAAAACTTTCAAAATTTGTTTAGGGTTTGTCTTTTGCCTTTAACAAAAATTAGAACAGGATTTCTGTCTACATATTGCTATTTAGACCAATGATAAAAATAATCCTAAAAGTAATCTTGATTTGAAAAATTTAAGGTGAACTACTCTGTTAGGTATTGAATGAATACACACGCTCCCTCTCATGAATATGGGAATGCACATTCGTGCGTGCGTGCGCACACACACACACACACACACACGCGCGCACACTGAGGCACAGCTGTAGTATTTACTTCACACTATCTCACGTGAGCCCCTATTTATTCTTCTCTGTCCTGGGAGAGAGGGAGGAAGGAATTGGGGATAAGGAGCCCTGCTGGCAGAAGCTGATGGAGTTGGGGCTGTGGAAAGGGTGCAGGCGAGAATACACTTTGTAACCAACACTCCATGCTGGGTTAATGAGGCATAAGCTTTGGTTCTGCCTTTTCAATACAAATGCGAGGGCCAAGGAACCGAGGACTTGTGCAGCTGAGTCTGGCCTCACTCCCTGGCGACCTTTCTTACAGCTTTGGGCAGAGCACACCACCAATCTGTGCTTTCAGTCTTCTGATCTGTAAAATGTGTTTAATCATCCTGACTTGTTTCCCGGGGAAGTAAGGTGATATATTAATATATATTAATATTTGTCAAGCACTTTGAGATCTGACTACAAAAGGTGCATTATAGTAAGTAGCATGCACCTCTCCCCTAGCCCCTGCCCCCAGCAGATAATCTGTTCTATGCCCCTTTCCTATGTATATTTTTTGCAAAGTTCATGTAAATGATTCCAGGCTGTTTCCTTTAAGAAAAATCAGTGCTTCAGATATCTCTCAAGAACATGATGAAATCACCAAAAATAAAAAAATAAAAAGTAATGGTGATATGAAATAAAGGTTAAGGTTTATAAAATTTCCTAAGAAAACAGATTTTAGTTCTAGCCTCCTGTGAGGTTATTACAAGCAACAGTGAATAGTAATGATTACAAAATGAGGAGAAATACATTGACAGTGTCATTTGAAAACAATTGTGTTAAGAGGCTTTTTACATACATTTTACACAGTGCGGATATCCAAAATGGGTTTTAGAGGATATTGAGAGGATTGTTTTTCAAGGTATTAAATACACAAAGACAAGAAGGTAAAAGATGAAGAGTTGGCTGATAGAATCCAGCCCAGAGCCATGATCTTGCTACTCAGAGCACAGAGATGGTGTAAAAGTGACTTCATCTCTGGGCACTTTTAGGTGTTTAAATACCTGTAAATGATGAGTTTCTTTCTCATATATACAACCAAAAATATTTTCTTTGTTCTTCCCTCTCTTTTAGTTTCTGTCTACACGTGGAGGTTCGTAATATTGGAAGCAAATTATATTTGATTGCTATTGATTTGATTGACAAGAAATGTGAGCAGTAACTTCCTCTTTTCCAAACCTAAACGTCATCTTTCTGCCTCTCTGTCACCCTCGCTTCAAAATCAGTTTCTCATCTTATCTTCCTTATTTTAGTTATTGCAATTGTTGTCATCCTGGTCACTCAGTCTTGAAACCATCGCCTCCTTTGACCTCACTGTTGTCCCACAAGCCGTACATACTGTCCCAACAGACTTCCGCTCCTTAACTGGACATGTGAGCCTTAGCACTTAAAGCAGTGCCTATGAATCACTGGGAGCAGATCTGTGATTCTGTAGAAACTAGGCAGGGCCTGAGATTCTGCATGTTTATAAGCTCTCAGGAGATGTCCAGGTTGTAGCGTGGGTCCCTGTCTTGGTTACTTTACTCTAGTTGTTGAGACAAAATATCCAATACCCAAAATGAAGAAAGGAAAGGTTTATTTAGCTTACAGTTTGTGGAGGTTTCAGTCCATACTTGGCTGGTTCTGAGGCACAGTGGCACATGGCAGAGGGCAAACTTCATGGCAGCAGAAAACAGCAAAAACTACCAGAGCAAAAGGAAAGAATGGCTGCAAGCAGCCTCTTTCCTTCCCTACATTGTAAACAGCCTGCCCCCACCCAGGGGTCCTGAGCCTCTCACACAATCTCCATGCCCTCCTCTTCCACAGGCTCAGGATGTTTACAAAGTAAGCACTCCAGCTTCCTCCAGAGTCACTCAGCTAAACCTCTAGATTCCCCAAGTTGACACAACGTATCAATCATAACAGTCTCATATCATAAGTAGCAAGGCCTGAGCATTCACTTTCAGGCAACAGGTTTGCTTGGTACTGATGTAACGGTCTCTTTCTCTGTCCTCTTTTCAAAACCTCAGCCCAGACAGGACTGAACAGATGATCTTGAGTATGTGACACTTTGAGTTAAAATTTTTAGAGGACTAAACTAAGGGACATCATGAAGACACAATACCCAAACAGTTGGGGGACCAACAAAGCTTTGTTCTCTCTCCTGTTTGATTTCCTGACAACTCTCTACATTTCATTTTTGGCATGTGATTGTGTGCTTTGCTTTTCCACAGTTCATTCCTTTTTCCTAAACTACATTCAGGGAATAAAAATATAAACATAAATGACATGATTTCCTACCATCAAGAAACTTACAATCTTACATGAAAAGTATCTTTGTAAGCAAAGAAATACACTGAAGTGCAGTACTTCTGTGTCTATATGTTCTTCACTGTTCTGAACTCTTTCCCATGCCCAAACCCTCACTGCCACACACACTTTACACCATACAAGTAGTAAACTGTATTATGTACTATTCCGATAGGAACTATAATCGTAATCCCTAAAAATCTTACATTATCAATGATCTGATATCTACACATCGTCAAAAATATACTGTAATTGTTTCAGTGAGAGATCATGGTTTTGAAGCTGGGCTGGTTTTGGGCTTTTAAGGATTAGAAGTTTCATATATGTAAGTATGACTCTACATATATGGCAGAAATCACCAAGAACATCACCATAAAACACAGCAGTGACCCTCTGGTAATAATACAAATTAAAATGCATCGTGGGTGGATGGCAGGGATTGGCTCCCACCTTATGGTAATCTTGTTCTCAGACGGAGACCTGGGGAAACTCAGGAGTGGGAAGGAAATAGCACTTGGGCTGCCCCATCCCGGGAAGGGCAGAGGCAGAACACAGATCCCAGGAAGCCCCAGTTCCTCCGCTCCAATTTCTGCAGAGCAGGGTGCTGAGACTCGTATTCGCCACGCAGAAGATTCCTGGAATATCTATTGCTCTTCTGGGTGTTTCAGGGGGTCTCCACCGTTTAGCACTCTGTGGAACTAGCACAAGGATAACTTGGATCATGCAGATAGACTGGCCACGCAGAGATGCACAGGCGGTTCCCTTCACCTGCATCAGTGCAGCTCCGCGGTTTCTGGATGTGACCCCGGTGGCAGCTCCGCGGTTTCTGGATGTGACCCCGGTAAGCTTCTCACACCTCTAGTGGCTGCATCCCTCTTTCTTCCTTGTCAGCCCAGGCCTCGCTCATTTTCTTTCTTTTCAACTATGTTATAATAAAAGGCCAAGGCCATTCACGGGAAAGTAGCTAGTTCCTGATGGAGGCACCCCAATACTCAGCAGCAACCTGTTAATGTAAATTCTATTTTCCTACTAGCCTGTCATAAATCATAATAAAACACAAAACAGTGTTTCTAATGTGCCAACATTATTTGAAGTGTCTACATGAATTGACTGGTTTAATTCTCATAGCAAACTTATGAGCCATTCACTACTATCATTTCCATGATAAACTTGCAACACAGAGAAGTAAGGCAACTTGCCCAAGGTCACACAGCAGGCAGCAGAGCTAGTACTTAAACCAACTTTAGACCTCATATCTATAACCTCCTTCAGTCTTGAAGACTGTCTCACGGTCTACAGGGCTATGTTCTGATAGTCTAGGGAGCTGCTGCAAGATTTTCAGAGAGGGATATAATCAGATCGAATACCATATCAAGTACCTGGGAACATTTTTTGTGTGTGTGGCATCAGGGATCAAACTCAGGACCTTGCACTTGCCAAGCAGGAGCTAATTCCACTGGGCTATATCCCCAGCCTGACGTTTCTGCATTTCCCTGCCAATCCTTTCTCCTGGAGTTGATCTTAATAATTCTATGATTAAAAGCCTGGGCAAGGGAGTCAGGCAAGCTTTAGAAGAAAAGCCTTGTTAATAATAATAGCAAACATTTTATTAAGTGTTACTGAGACTTGGAAAGTTTTACACGGATTATGCTCTTAATCTTCATAATAATCCCAAGGGCAATAACACTACACTCCTCTTTCTCCTATGCACAAACTGAGTTCTCTGAGTGGGTTAACAGTGTGTCCAGATTATACTTCTAGTGTGTGGAGCATAGGTTAGAAAAGCCATTTTATCTCATTTTCAGAATCTTAGTTACTGTTGTGTAACAATAAAATACAGATTGGTGATTCTGACCCTTATTGGTGGTAAGATATTTGGCATTTTATGCAATATTTCTTGATTTGTTTGTCACCTGAAAATGGGAATTTTTCTTAACATCCTGAGTGATGGGGAAAAATAAACAACAAAGGAAAAACCATGTTACACATTTAGAAAGTTAAAATTCAACTAATGAAAGATATTTTTATTTTTTTCTTCATCTATCTATAAAAGGGTTCACTTTTGTTCACTTGGATAGAAACTAGCTTCCTTCTTTTCTTAAATGTGTACCTGAATCCTCCTTTCCCGTGGGCGCCCCAGGAAAGTCTGGAATAGCTGTGTTAAGGAGATTTTAGGTTTTATTCATGATAAAAGAATCTCTAAAAATTATTGTCAATTGATACACAAGCGCTCCCTTCTTTTTGGTAGGTAATATGACTTTCCTGTTTCTTCCTACAATGAGTTCATATAAACAAAGAAAACTGAAGTTTCTAGGTCTGTGATCTTATTTCTATAATTGTTAAAATAATAAAATAAATCATTTCCACATTGTAAATGTTTAGCACTAATATTACAGCAATAATTATAGTAGTAGTATACTGCTATTGGTAATATTAGCCTGATTACTGATCAGATCATAGCATCAATGGCCAAAATTTAAAGAAGGAAAGGACTGAGACCCCAGGGAATTGAAAAAGATGTTTACAGTAAAGAAAGGAGAGACCCAAGTAGCCAGGTTAAAAACTGATGACTCCTGCTATCTGTGTATTAGACAATAAATTCTAATAAAAGAACTTTAATCACTGCCTGCATAATGACATCCTCAACAATAGAGTTAATTGCAAAGCAATTTCTGCATGTTTGCACATAACTGTTCATCCCAATAGCAAGGTTCTCGCCATATCTTTCAGTTTTACCTGCCTACTATTAGAAAGGGTACTTCATTCATTCATAGAACATGCATTTCTGAGGCCCACGTGCTATTTCCAGAATGGAGCCAAGTAATGGAACAAAATGAAAGTTGAAGATAACAATATTCAATATAATAACCATGATTAATTTCATATCGCCTTGTTTTGAAATTCTGTATTGTTTTTATTGCTTTGTTTCTCTCTTGAAAAAAGTGAATGTTATTGTCTCTCACATAAGTCAAAACCTTTCATGAGTGTTTCTCATGAAGTGTCTGCCTCCATTTCCTCGTCCTTCCAGGTTCCTAAAAGTAGCCCCAAGTTCTTAAGACAACTGCGTGGTTGGATTCGTTTCTTTACTCATCTGTCTATTCATACACTCATCCATCCATCCATCCATCCTCCTAGTGGAAATGTATGGAGAACTCATTGTGTCCCACAAGGATAAAGTGATAACAGAAACAAACACAATCCTTTTCTCTGGTAGAATATACAGATTAAAAAACAAAGAAACAAAATAATCATAAACCTTGACAAATATCATGAAAGAAACCAATCTGAGAGAGATAATAGGAAGTGATTCAACTTCAGAGAGGGTGGCTAGTAAAGACCTTCGGGAAGGTGACATTTATTCCAGTATCTGGAAGATGAGAAGGAACCAGCCAAGTGAAGAGTGTAAAACAATTTCAGTAAAAGAGCAGGGCAGAAATATCTTGGGGGCAGGAAAGAGCAAGAGGATTTTCTAAGCCAAAAATAGACCTGATCTGATTTGGTTTTTGAGAGTATACAGTAGGTTTAGCTGCCACCATGAGTGGGTTAGAAGAGTGCAAAAATTAAAGTGGGAAACTATTACAGTTAGGAGCAGGTCTCCATAGCACAGGTAAGAGACCATGGTGCTTAGATGATAGAAATGAAGAGGGAAAAGTCCTAGAAGATGAAAAATAGATTTTGCAGGAAGAACTGTCATGAGTTGTATCTAGATGTCCCCCTAAAGTCTCAGGCAGTCATAGGTGGGGCTTTTTAGAGGTGGAGGGATCTAGGGTATGTCATCCTGGTGTTAAGTGTGTGATGTTGGAATTAAGTGTACTCCACCTTGGGTATGGGCAGCACCAATCAAAGGGTGTGTAGCCTGGATGGGGCGAATGGGAGAGGCGAGCCTGTTGCTGCTGCTGTTCCCTTTGTTTGGCTTCTGACTACTTCATTGCTTGGCTTCCTTCTGCCTTCCCCACTTTGCCACGGACTGTCTCTCCTCTATGATTGTTCCCTGCCATTCATCCTGCCTTGGAGCCAGCTGACTATGGATAGAAGTCTCTACATACTCTGAGCTGAAATAAATCTTTTTTTCTTTTGATCTTGGGTGTTAGGTATTTCGTCTCAGCAACAAGAACAGTAACTGAGACAAGAACCATTATGATTTTCTGATGGGCTCAAAGTGGCAGGAAGGTGAAATCAATGTTGAGAAAGTATAGCATCATTTTTGTCACTGACTGAGATGGGGAGTGCCAGAGGTTGGAAGGCAGATTTGGGGGAAGAAAATGAGTTGAATATAAAGGAAGAAAACATCTTAAAGGTATCCCTCATATTCATAATTGATAAGCACAATCTCATATTTATGGAGTAGAAAGAGTAGGGTCTTTGAAAGAATATTCTGACCTCATTCATCAGAAAGGATGCTTGAGCATAGCAGCAAAGACATCTGGTACTCAGGGATAAAATCATCACAGAATAGCTTGGTTGGTATGGTATTCACTCCAAATACTTACCTGAGGTTTAAATCTCCTTTGTTCCGTATCTGTCAAAGAACCACACAGACTCTGCTAAAATACTCATCACTACAGAGGCTATCCTCAATAATGTTAGTAATAATGATGATAATAATACCTATTTCCTATATATCAGAGACTCTTGGAAGGAGTTAACAAAAGCAAGATACATTTGTCAAATACTGCTTAAACTCAGTGATGTGTTGCTCAGTCTACCCTTTCACTAATTTAATCTTTGGGACCCCCGTCCCAAAACAAACTATGTGGTATCCAGGTAGTATATGAATGGAAGGACCTGCAGGGTTAAAAAGTTTCCCTTGTTTTTATCCTGGCTTACTCATCACCTTAGCACTGTAGTCTTTTGCTTATTGGCAGTGAAAAAGTTGGATGAAATGACATTTGTATTCCTTTCTAGCTCTAAACTTCAACAGTTCCAAAGTTTGTATATTCACTTTTATATAGTCAAAAGAGTGAGGTGTGGTGGTGAATTACTGTAATCCCAGCATTCAGGGTGCTAAGCAGGAGGATCTCCATATGAGTTCAATGCCAACCCGGGCTGCATAGTGAGTTCCAGGCCAGCCGGGACTATATAGTAAGATCCTATATCAAAAAACAAAAACAGCAACAAAAATGTCAAAGGATTATATATATCATCTATGAAAGAAATATTCTATGAAAGAATGGAATTGGTAAAGGATTAAGATGATCTATATCAGTGAATGGGATACTTAGTCTTTTTTAGGAACAGAAATGCTATATTTTTAATATTCTTTGAAATTTTTGGCCAAGATCCAGGTTGAATACATTGTCTGCTATTATACAAAATATCTATATTTTCAGAAATCCATGTGCTTAAAACCTTCCTGAGTTCTAAGAAAATATAAACTCTACAGATAAAAATGTGTACTTTTCATAGGTACCATGAGGTGCCATCCCCTTGTTGAATGCCATCCTGGGAGAATTTCACTGATGTAGAAGGCCAAGACAGAGGCTAGGCCAGGACACTGTAGAGTGCAGGTAAGTGAAGCAACATCTCTTCACTGCTCATTTGTCCCCATCTCCTACTTCAGCAAGAGCAAGGGAGACACAGGATAAGTGATACCCATATGAATGCACCATGTCTAGTATCAGCTTAACCTGGAAACTCCCAATTAATCCTATAATTCATGCAACTAGTGAGGAATCTGAAAGATCACACACAATAACTCCATAGAACCTCTATCCTCACCCCTTCTCCTAGTGTGAGGACATTCATGACTTCTCTTCCAGCTCAGCTCTCATCGGCCAAGAGCCATGGTAGGGGTAAACCTGAAGGTGACTTTTCTCACCAAGGAGTCCATGGGATGAGACTCCAACAGCCATACAACAGGTGTGCTCACTTTATTGCCAGGGTACTCAGGACCCAGCTTCTAAGGGCAAGACACATCGGGTGCTCCATAGTACTTATGCTTTAGTCCTAATCATTCTATCCTATGTGTGATAGTTTTACAACATTAGCAAGTTTGCTGTATTAATGGATGTTCTCTCCTTTGACACAAGTGCTGAATGATGTCCTGTCTGGCAGGCCTGCATTTTTACGCTCCCACCAATGGAAGGAAATGTTTACCAGGAGACACAGTGTTTGACCCTGAGTGAGTGTATGCCAGTTGTGTTACAGTAATTATTATAATACCAATCAAATTAAATATTCTGTAAACTCTGAAATATTAATGCAAAAGAAATAGAATTGTTTCTATGAAAACAAAGGTGTATGCTTTTGAGTGATTCAATAATGTGAAGTTTCTAAAAATAAAGATGTAGAATTAGGCATGAGAGAGACAAGTGGAAAACCTTGGGGAATAGTCAGCTAGCAATGAGGGCTGCACATTCTGATTGCATGGAAGTATCTCCTCATTCTTCCTTCATTGGAAGAACACCAAACCTTGACATCACGGTAGTGCTGTATCAGAAGTGTGGCCATGCAAAGACATACCTTATGTTGAAATCCTGGTGAATCAATGAATGTACATTTGTTTAAAGTAAAATAAAATGATTAAAGTTCATATTTACTTATAATTTCCTTCTGTAACTTTTTAATTAACCAACTAATGATCATGTCAAATAAGAGAATGTCTACTATGAAAGTCATTTCCAATCAACTTGTGTGTGGGAGGGATATAAATCTAAAAATATATAGAAACGAATAGAAATTAACTCAGCTGTGCTTAATGAATCCAATATCATCATTTCAATTTGGCCAAATTATCTTGGTAACTCAGTGATGAGCTGGGTATGTGAGACACAAATTCCCTCGCCTTGGAATTACCTTAGAGTACATTTGCATTCCTATAGTTAACACAAGGCCATACAATACAAAGAGTTGCATTTTCAGAGAAATCCTCCGCGACTGTTCACAGAAGCCTTCTATGGTTGTGGGAAAATCCAAGAGTTTGGAGCCAGCCAGGTACAGCTTTCATGACTCAACCCACCAGTGACCAACTTGTTGATCTTAGGCAAATCATGAAGCGTTTGGAAACCTGGGCTTCCTAATATCTAAAAACTGAGGCAAAAACTTTATATCTTATACACCTCAATAAAATTCAATGAACTATATAGGTATCTAGCATGACTGTCATCTTTAAACATTCAGTAAAAGACTCATTTTCATTTCCTTGCTTTTCCCAAATATTTGAGGGCATTTAATAGCCACACATACAGGCTATCACCTCTTGCTGTTTCTGTTGTTTTAATTTCTGTTCTTGTATTTGTTTTTCTACGCATAAACAATACACTTAAGAAATGTATTAGCTAGTGGCCTCCCAATATATGAAATACTTACTTTTCGGAATGAGTTATTTCCTAACAATAGTTGTCTTTGACTCACACACTATTACAGATACTTTTGGGTTATCAGCCAATTCAGAAAAGAAATGAGAAAGACTATTTTTATTCTCTAAGCCTATACAGATAAATGTGGTAAACTGAGGTACAGATGTCTTTAAGGCGCTTAAATGGAGGCTAAGTTTCCATACCTACCTGGGCAATCATTCAAAGTCTTGATATTTAAGCCTCTAAAAATTATGTTCTCACCCATAAGCTTCTTTAAAATTAATCTGGAATTGTTTACGTGGGGAAGTGATGTTTTGAAAAGACCCACAGCTAGGACTTCAGGGGCCACACCGTGCTCTGAGCTTCCATGGTAAATCTAGGCCAGTATACTGCTCTGAGTATATGGCAAATTCCACTGTTGCTTACTTTTTTCCCGTGAAATTTAAAATAAACAATTAACCTATTTCCTACACAGTGTTTGGTATTGATTTAATTTAGCATGTGTTATTCATCTGCATGCCTCACAACGGTTGCTTAATTGTCTAAATCTTCCCGTGTAGAGTGCTGCCTATGGAATCTCTTTCCACAGAACACTCTTCACAGTGCGGCTTACTATTTCCATAACATCTGTCTTTTCTACTAAGTAGCAGATTAACAATTACGCTTCTTTTAAAGGTGCATGTGTGTGTGTGTGTGTGTGTGTGTGTGTGTGTGCGTGTGTGTGTGTTTAGGGAGGGATAGGCAAGATAATTTGCTTCCTGATACAATAGTTTGCAGTCTATCACCAGGTCTGAGATTTTGCTTGTACCCATAATGCAGCTGGTAAGATTGCCCTTTTCTTATGCCTTATTATTCTACAGAATGGTACAGTATTTCCATTAAATCTCACTGTCTGCAGAAGAGGCAACATATGTACCCCTTCTCCCTGCTACCACTCCTCATGTCTCTCTCTCTCACACATACAAACTCGCACACACAAACGTATGCACACATGCACACAAAGCCTCTTTCAATTGTGTTAAGCAGTAAAGCAGAAGGATTTTTTAAATTAGTGTTTTGTTTTGGCAATGGTTGCTGATGTGTTCGTGTAATACAGTTTTAATCAAATCCCCAAAGCTGAAGACCTTTCAGCGTATCTTAGGCTGCACTGTGCAGGGCTTATTCCACTTGAAGTGGCCACCAGGGAGGTACAATTAGCTGTTCCCATGGAGAAGTTTGTTACAGTAATAAATAATAAGTAGCATAGGTAGCAATGGAATCAATTAAAGATATTTTTGACCACCTAATGGTTTATGGGAATGCTAAATAATTGACAACAAGTTTTTGAATATGTTTTCTATCTACATGTCTCCTTGTAACTAAACATTGACCATGCACATAGGACATTGTCTGGGGTTGCTATTTTTTTTTGTTCTCAAAGCCACATTGTTGAGGGTGCTATATGAAAGACAGTCACAGCCCTTACATAACTGAGCTGATTTTGAGAGGGTTAAAACTCTGCTGTAAATATTTGCTGCAGGCGGAAATCTAACATATGAAGCAGGGGAACAAATTGTGTTATCAGTTTCAAAAACAATCTGTTTTGCCATTCATTTATTTATTTTTTTAACCAGTGTAAAACAGAACAATAGGAGTTGACTGGCGGAGAGGGCTTTGTGCTTTGTCTCTGGGTTCCAACAGCTTCGATGTTAAAATGGAAATTTGGCGAGTGGGGTTTGGTAAAGCGCCCTAAATGCTTTTGGCATCTTGACAGGGTAAAGAATGAAAATGGTCAAGGTACCTTGGCTCACAACTGGTGAGTGTAAAATGTTCATGAATTGCTTTCTAAGTAAAACCTCAGAAAGAAGGAGGAGAGATGGCTTCATTGTGTACGCTCAGGGATAAATTGATATGCCCTACATAACCTGCAGCAGGTCAGAGATCCACAAGCTTAGCAAAATTTCCATGAGAAGACACAGTTGTTCCTTGGAAGTTATTGGATAAGTGACATATGGTCTCAATGCCAGTGTAGGTCTCAGTGGGAATTAGACTAAAAGTTGGGCCAAATGAACCTGAAGGAATAATTATCACCATTTGATTAGGAAAGGTAGTTCTCTCTCATGATCTGCTTTACAAACATTATTACTGTAAAAACCACTGTGCACGTTGGTTTACCTTGATGCAGAGTGCTTCCACTCTTTCCTGAGTATGCTTATGACGTCACCACAAACAATGAGTTATACAAGGGCAATAAAAACTCTCTTTCTGGGCTTCTGGGGTGAGAAGTTTGTAAGCATATGCTAAGTTATTTCACAGGTCAAGAGTACTGTGTTTAATGTAATAGTACCTAGTATTTTATCAAGGGTCAGCCAACCACAGATCATGGCCCACTCTCAGGTGGGGTTGTTACAATACAACAACATCCTCTCATTTATGTGTGGTGCATGGGTGCTTTATAACATGCTGGCAGAACTGAATAGTTGCAACAGAGACCATATATTGTCTGCAAAACTGAAAAGACTTACTCTCTGACCCTTTACAGAAACAAGTTTGCAGCCCTAACTTAGAGTCTCTTTGTCTGAAGATTTAAATTTACCTACTCTTCTTGTGACAATCTTTTGATAGCAAAGTTTTTCCTTCATCTCTGTTTTCAAATCTGAAGATGCTAAGGCAAGAAATCTGAGGAGGAGAAAATCAATAAATATGAAAATAAAATTATTCATACTGTTTTCTGATCATAGCTATTGATCAAGAGAATCAGTGGTGATTGAGCAGAGTGACCTAGCTGACAGAGGCACACCTTGTGAAAGGATTAGGCTCCATCAGGAGCTGGATCACAGCTAACAGGATCCTTTAGAAGCCTGTCAGGACAGCGAAGAGCTCTGGAGACAGACAGTTTGGTGTGAAACGAGGAGCAACACACAAAAGTGAAAAGCAAATTGGCTCTAGAATTCAGAGGGAGTGAGAAATGCACCAGAATAAAGTGGAAGGTTCTAAAGGGATTGCTTACATGCAGAGGAGGGGCTGGGATTTTTTTTCCTGAGCTCCTTGGTGCTCACCTTGCTGAGGGTGGACAGTTTCTGCTTCTCCACAGCAGCTATACTTCGTAGGAAAACGGGGCCTAGTTTCTTTCTCCTCTGCCATACACAGAGCTGCCTGCCCTGAGCTAATAAACAATGAGTGAAGTAGGAGATGGGGAGGAGCAGTCTTTCTGTGAGTTGGAAACCCTTCCCCTCCCACCTCCTAAGTACAAAGGAGGGTGTGGGCTAGAGTTTACATATCTAGGATGGACAGTGTCACTGGACACCCCCACATCTCTTATAGCAAGGTAGGAATTGGTAAATATGACCTAAGGTTAGGGTTCTTCAAGGCACAAAGAGAGACTATTGGTGGTTTTTTAAGAAACTATTTTTGAGAATTACTGGGTCAAGAGAGAAAGAAGCATCGAGTGAAGGGGAAAGATTGAACAGCTCAGTCCTTTCTATCTCTAGATGCAAAATGCCTAAAGTAGCTGTGTGTCACGCTCTCCAGGCTACTCCGGGTGCTGTAAGCTCACGTCTTCCTCTGCCTTAGGGGCAAATCCACTCATACCCTCTTTTTGCCCAAATGACCCTTCTTTCTCTCAGCCTCTGTTCCTTCTTTTCTTCCCATTCCTTTTCTCTCTCTCTCTTTCTTTGCTACCAAACTGAGACCTCTAAAAAGTATCTGTGAGCATTGTTTGTCCTGATTATGACCCCAAAAGTTGTTGGCCTCTGTTTTATTTCCTGGAAATGCTATATCTGCTTCTCATTCTGCTTCCTCCAGTCAAGACCTTGTATTTTCAGCACCTGAAATGCTTGCAAACTCATAATTAGGCTTTGTGTAAACATTTAAGGGTTTTATTTTCCTTTCATAAAGAGCTGTTAAACGAGATTTGGGTGGAGATTTTGGCACATCCCATCTTTAGTTTTTCAAATCGCTTATGAACAAGAGACAAGCAACATTCATTTTATATAACACAAATAGGAAATCAGCTCTCCAAAGTCATCATCCCCTACTCCATGTCCTATAAAATGAGTACATTAGATAAAATTATTAAACAAGAAAATCAACATGAGAAAAGCAAAATAGATAAGCATTTAAAGTTGTTTTGCCTTTGTTGTTATCTAAAGGACTCAGAGATACGCTTGTCAAAAAAACTCTTTGGAAGCTTTTCATGATGCAATACTTAATCTTTAAAATTAAAGACTGGAGAAGGAGAAATTATTATTCAGTGTCAAGGTAAAACTGAAGTTGAAACTGCCCTTGCATATACCACTTAATGTTTGAGAATCTGGGCTTTGTAGCACACTGTATCTGCCACACTTCTATTAGTACAGTGAAGATGACCTTCCTAAAGAATGGGACACAGGCTTTTATCCTTCAGGATGTTAGCTTCTACCTCTATCCCCAGACTCTTCCAATCTTCTTTAGGACATACTTGCCAGTAGTCATGTTGAATTCAAAGTCTGAGCAACCAGCTAATTTGGAACCTAAATTATCATCTGCTTTTGAACAGTTGATTAGTCATTGAAAGTCCTGTCCTCCTCACTCTTCAGTCCATTGTCAGCTCTTACCCATCACTGCCTGCTCCTATCCTATGCCTGTCACCTACTCTTTATCTGACATGGTTCCTTTTTCATATAATATTCAGCCACAGAAATAAAGAAAATCACCAAAATACACTGTTCTCTTTATGCCTTCTACATTCTGTCCCATTTGTACTAAAATCCTTTCCCTCACTGGTTTTATTTGTTAAAGACTTGCTTAGCGATTACCCCCTCCTCATGAAATTTACCTCAGTGGGTGATTTTGTTAAGTTAAAACTTCTCACCCAAGTTATTTAGGCACCTCATTCATATTTTCTGGATCACACTGTTCAATAAGTATTTTGTTAAATGTCTTTCTGTTCAAGTACCAGGGACAACGACCTTCCTTTATCACTAGTATTTAACTTGGCAACTGACATATGGCTGGGAATCCACAGTGTATGTTGAGCTGGGCTGTGGACTAGATGAAAGTGAAGTTATCTGGCTCTTGAGAGAGCAAACACAAAGGCTGGACCTTCTAACCGACATGGCTAATCCTGCCCTAAACACTTTAAAATCTCAGCATAGTTTGTCATCAGGTCTAAATGAATTTCTTTTGTTAGTCCTTAGAATGTTGACTGCTGGACTAAGACTACTGGAGATGAAGACGAGGAGATGAAAAGAAGCCTAATTTTTATTTTTATTTTTTATTTTTATTTTTTGGCAGTACTGGGGATCGAACTCAGGACCCTGAACTTGCTAGGCAGGCACTTAAAGAAGCCTAATTTTTAAATGGATAAATTCCAATCAGATTCACCAGTGTTTTGGAACCATTGGCATATGATCCAGGATCTGCAAAACTCACAAACACAAGTATTTCCTTCTAATGAGTCACTTGAATACAAAATCATCTATAATTCAAGAAACAAAAAACACTAGTGGGGAGAACTTTGTCAGACCAGACCAACTTGTTCTACCAGTTATGGACAAAGAAATATCTGAGGAAATCCCAGAGTACGAGTTGTATGTTGGGTTGAAAGAAGCATCCTGTGTCTCCCCCTGCTGGGTGGTGCAATAAGTAAATGAAACAACCCCAGGAGTTCTAATGAGGTCTAGGAGGGCATGACCTCATAGCTTTGCCTCATCTGGTGTTCTGGCTTCTGTGAACTTTGAGTAAGGAAGTTTGATCTGGAGTCCTGATCAGGATACTTTCCCTCACCCCCAGCTTTCTAACTCTGGCTAATTAGCATTCTGCATTTCTTAATAATTCTAACTTCACATCCCATTGAAATAAACCATTAAGAAACCCACTTCTTGCATTTTTTAATTCAAGGCTATCACTGCATTTTGATTAGATTAAAATTGGTTAAAAAAGGTTGCATTTGAAAATAATCTGAAATGTTATCACAAGGGGTATCATTTCCTCTAGTCTTCCCAGGATGGTTTTAGTCTACCAGGATACCTCAAAATACTAAAAAGAAAAGTAATTATTATAAATAGCAATGCCAGATAGGGCAAACCCACAGACAACTTGGGGGGAAAAAAAGAATTATCCAAAATATGTTTGTATCACCCCATTACCTTTCTTTGGTGATTATATATCTGATGAAATCAAATCCCAGGACAATTGGAAAAGGCTTTTATTGTGAATATTCATGACAAGATCATGACAAGCCAATAGCCTACAATGAAGATACTGCATGATACAAACCAGAAAATGTTCTCATTGAATAGTGACAGCTAAAACACCCAAGCCTGGCCCGTTAACAGTTAAGAAATGAAGACTATACAATAAACAGTAGGCAAAAAAAAGAGAAAGCATAAACAGGTAGCAGGAGAGATTCCTTTATCTAAGCTTAGATAACATAACAAGAACGGAGCACCAAGAAGTCAGCACAAGAGTGAACAAAGAAAAGGAACATCAGAAAAAAAGGAGAGAAAAGATATCACAATGAAGAGAATGGTGTTTGAAAGGCATAGACGAATATTGCAGAAATCTTCGTAGATCTAGAAGTGCATAAAAGTGGTTGATACTAATAGTTAAATCCTGTTCATTACATTTTCTGTATATTAAGAAACTTTTATCTTTAAGGATGGTTCAATTAAAATAATATAAAATTTGCTCAAAAATATTTAACAAATGCTATGCTTGTTGGCATGTTGAATCTTTAGACTATGCTAAAATATCAGCACAGTAGCTTGGTGTAAGGGTTTGTTTCTTGCCAGTATCTCATTTCTGGCCCGTGGGAGCCACTCTCCTATCTGTGAGGTACTGCACTTTTTAATAGACAGTCTCTGTGTTTGCTGATGAGGAAGAGAGAAGAATATAACTCATGAAAGTTTTTCAATGGACCAGGCAGGGAGATGGCTTACAGCTTTTCTGGCCATGTTACACTGATGAGAAATCAGTCACATGACTCCAGTCTAACTGCCACAGAGCTCTGGAAAATGGTGTCTTTCTACTTGACCAAGAAGACAAATAAGGATATGGATATCATTCACTGTTTCAGTGTCTGGAGATTCAGTGGTAGATGGTGGCGAGTGGGAAGAAGAAGCAAAAACTCTGCCTTTAAGGACAGAGAATAAATATTACAAAATGAAAAAGAAAATGAGATGGAAAAGTTAAATGCATGGCAATTAAATGGTATCGTATCATAAGTAGAGGACAAAAACACCCAGATAAGGAGCCTACCCAGACAAGGAGTGCAATTCGGCTACCATTCAAATAAGGCAATTGGGAAAGGCCTCCTGGAGAAGGGCTGGAGGAAAGATCAGAAGAAGGGAGTTAGTGAATGAGCAGAGGAAGGACATTTCACACAGAGGATGCAGTGAGCCCAAGTGCTCTGGACATGAATGTAGCCGGCGTGGCAAAGGCATGGCAAGGAGCCTGGTATGGATGAGGTAGAGTCAGCCTCTGCTCGCTGGTTGTGAGAGTTATCAAATGAGATTGGTGAAGTAGTGAGGGAGGCAGATTTCATGCTTTTTGAGGACTCCAGCTTTTCTGTTGTTGTTGGTTTTTCTTGGTTTATATTGGACACATTGAGAGTTTTGAAAAGAAGAGTGACATGCATGGAACTACTTTTAATAAGGTCACTCTAGTTTCTAAATTGAGAATAGAATGTAGAGGAAAAGACAAGCTATAAGTCGACTAGGTAAAAGATCACTGAAATAGAGCTGATTGGATCAGGCATAATTGGGAGATACCTGGATCAGACCACTAGTGACAAAGTAGGATCAAATATGACTCCAAGATTTTGTGTCTCAGCACACAGACAGGTAAAATAATATGGGAGTGCAGGTTCTTTCAAGGGAATGTGATGGTCAGACTCAGAACAAAGTTTCTGACATACCAAAGTTGAGATGACTTTTAGCTGTTCAAATGAAAGTTGTATAGAGCGCTTTGAATATAAGGAATGTGTAGTTGAGGGAAGAGGTCTTTCTGGAGATAGTGTTTTGTTAGTTATCAGACTCTAGTCAGATGAAACCCTAAAGCAATGGGAGGAGAGACAAAAGGTTGCTCTTTGGGCCACTGTGAGTTTCCAAGTTTGGAGAGGAAGATGAGAGATCAGTAAGATCTACCTGAGAAAATGGGGAACAAGTAACCAGTGTGGGAAACAAACCAAGCAGAGGTTGGAGAGATCAAATGTAACAAACGCTGCAGATGGATCACGTAAAGCAAGGAATGAGATCCAAATACTGGATTGAGAACATGAATGCCATTCGTGTCCTTGACAAGAGCTTTGTTTCCATCAAGGGGTGAGAAGGAAACTCGACTGGAGTGAGCTCAAGGGAACAAGAAGAGGAACCGCAGAAACAGGAGTGTAGAAAACACTTAATGTTATAAAAGGAAGGGAAGAAGCAGGGACCGTTTGGAGTGGGAAGTAGGCTTGAAGGAGGTGTTTTTCCTTAGCTATTTGTACACTGATGAGAACTACTCAGTCGGCCAGAGTGTTAGAAAAGAGAAAAGCGAAAATTCTAAGAGGACTTTTCTTCAGTTTACAGAAGTGGATGAGATCAAATGCACAAGGGAAGGTGAAAGCGACACCCACTCTGCAAGGCAGAAGAAGGCACAGGTGTGGATCGGGCCGAAATGGGGCGGATACTTGTGGAGTCTCTCATCGGGTGGCCTCTATTTCTTTAGCAGAAAGAAAGTGAAAACAAAGGCGGAACTGTAAGACATGGGAGGAAAGTACAGAACGGTCATCAGGGAAATAGGGAGAGCGGGCGGGCCGGGGCAGTGCGTGTGATTGGCCACACGAAGGGCTCTCTTGTGGAGAGCCTGTGCATTTAAAGCGAGGCAAGTCAGCAGCCCTGTGTTTATTTCCAGCTTCATTTAGTTTCATGGGTGCAGGTGAGGGTAAGTGGAGAGAGGGATTTAACCAGAGCTGCATTTTTCAAGTGAGTAGGCCGGAGAGAGAGTAAACTCCAGGAAGTGGAGTGAGGGGTCGGAGAGTTCAGAAGCAGTTTCCAAAGTAGGTTCCATGGGTGCAGATGCCAGGGCTGAGTTTCAGAGTCAGAGGGTGCAAACTGGAAAGCCTAAAGTTACTGACCAGGAGGAGTGAGGAATTTACAGTTTGGGGGATCAAGGTACATTTCATTGCGGAAGCATATCTTGTAATATAAAAAGCCTTATTTTGTCCAACTATTTGTGCACCTAAAGGCATGAGTTCCTTTTCGAATTTTGCTGTGACCCATGAACCTGCCATGAACACCTCATGTACAGGATCACTACTGTCTTTTAAAAATTTGTTTTGTTTGAATATTCTTTTAAATCATAAATTAGATATTCATTGTATTTACCCAATTAAATGCATCTATGATCCTTAAAACTGTAAAAAAAAATTTCATCTGTGGAAATAACATTGGAGACAGCCTATAATGAAACACACACACACACACACACACATACACACACACACACACACACACAGTACACACAGCAGTATAGGTGACTCCTGCAATACTATGCTGAGTGGATAGAGCCAGTCCACTAAAATGAAATAAACAGGATTTAAATGAAAGAAACACCAAAGTTTTTTGATACTATCAGAAGTCCAGTTAGTGGTTAGCTTGGAAGAGAGATTTAAACTGGCTTCTGGCCTAATACTGTCTATTATTTGATTCGGCTGATAGATTCCTTGGTCCGCTAGGTTGGTGAGAATCCATAGAACTGTACATACTTAAGACTTCTCAATGTATACATACTCCAATAAAGTGTTTACAGAGTCAGGGGTTTCTCTAATTTCTTCCTTTGTTTAGTTGCTCATAGTGGGCTGGAATCCATAATTCTGTTGAAGTTTCAATCATCAATAACATTTTATTTTGTAATGCTCTCAGGGAAAAGAAAAGTGCTTCAAACAAACTTGAACCAACCCTCACGAATTTACTGATAGTGGTAGCATTGATTTCATCTGTAATTCTTTCTTTTCCCCCCTGTAATTGATCTCCTTGTCAGCACCAACCTAAGAACAATGGAATGCATAAGTAGAAGTTTTATTTATTAAAAGGGCAACATCTTAGAAATGAAATTACAATTTAGTTGGGATAAATTGTCTTATAAATTCATTTTTTTACATTAAAGCTATAATTGAGGGGCATTATATGCTGTTTATCACTGCAATGAAAATGTAGTTAGAATGAACTTCTCGAGGCTGTTAAACTGCCTCTTATTAGCATTGAAACTGTACTCACAGCCCATTATCCTGGGCTATATTTTTTGGTATAAGGGAATTGCTATCAAAGTGTACTTAATCTGAAAGGAATTGGGTTATAATTGGAGTCTTTTTGAAAGGGGAATTAAAATTATTTGCTATTGTCATATGGTAACAGTGCACTGCTGGAGTATTAAAGGAATGCAGCAGTGGTACTGGAAGGGCACATTTGTCATTAGCAGTTGATGTCAAGTGGCACAGTGCAGTTTTACTCCTTAATCTGGGTAGCAAAAGAGAGAAAATACTTATCAATTCGTCCGATAGAGGTGGGTTTTCAAAGGATCTTGGAGAGTTTTCATCGTGTTCTGTTATCCACTCAGACATCGTTTGGTATCTCTGCACAGGGTGCATTAGAACTTGAACATAAGAATTTCTGCCTTTGAGACATAGTAGGTGTTTCATAAAGGTCAGTGGTGTACATTAAATTACATTGCCAACAGGTCTGAGTAGAGAAGAAGAGAATATTTCTTTTAATGGCTTGTTTTAAAGGTAGAAAATAATAGATGTGGCATCGTTATTGTCATTTTTAGGCTGTGGTATGCCACTCCAAATGCTGCCAGACAGCCAGTTAATATATAAAAAAAATTAAGCACAAAATGCAGGTGAGGGGTTGGCAATTTTTTCTGTGAAGAGCCAGCTAGCATATATTTTTAGATTTGCAGGCCATTCAGTCTGTGTTAGAACACAGCCATTGCTACATGAAACTCCCCACAGACAGCATGCAAATGAAAGGATAGAGCTGTGCTGCAAAATACGTAACTCCAAAACCTGTGCAGCTAACCAGGCCTGGCGGCTCACCTCTGTAATCACAGCACTCTGGAAAGTTGAGGCAAGATCACAGGTGTGAGGCAGTTTAGCTGCTTAGTGAGGCCCTGTCCCAAAAATGAAAAAGAAAAAGAAAAATTACAAAGGGTGGGGATGGTAGGTCAGTGGCCAGGCTCTAGACTCAGTCTGAGTACTGCAACAAACAGAAAATGACAACAACAAACAACAGCACCAAAAAGCAAACAGCTGGCTGCTTTAGCACGTGGGCCGTCGTTCGCAGAACCCAGTCTAGGTGATTGTCTGGCAGCTTCGTAAACAGGAAAGTAAAGCCACAAGCTGAAATCTTGTGGCTGGATGGCTTGTAAGTTGGCTATGCAAATGCAAACTATGGCTTTGTTTGTCATCATGATAATTTTCATGTTAAATTATTAACTACAATGTAATTTTAATATAACTATTTTAACTACAATGTACTAATAATCATTACTACCATTAAAAATAAATAGCACCTTCTTCTTTTCTCTTTGGAGACACTAAAATATACAGCCCCCCTTATTCTTAAAGAGAAGTATAAACAAGTTAGTGTGACCTTTAAACAAAGGAGGAATTTCAAGACTCATTTACCAGCTTACTCTTTCTTAGCTAGAGAACATCTCCGTAGCCCTTGTGTGTGCATGTGAGTGAGCAAGTGTATGTCGGTAAGTCTTTGATTGAAATGAGTGTTCCTTGACTCTCCACTGTATTCCCAGTGGTGTTTAAGAAGGCAGCCTGAGAGTGAGTTGGCCCCTCTCCTGATTTATGAGTCATTTTGTTGCTTTACTGAAGCAGCAGGCACGACAGGATTCTGCCCACGCTTTGTAGGCCTGGATATACCCAGAAGTAATGAAGAGGACTTCTTCCACCAGGAAGAGACATTTGGGTTATCAGTGCTGAGTGGAGAGCTGGAGTGAAAGTTCCTTTGGAAATAAATCCTAATTCTACATAAAGAGCAAAATGAAATATAGTTAATAGGAAGTGAAAGGATAGTTCCTTTTCAAATGGGAAGGTGATCATGAGATGGAAGAGAAGGGAGAGAGTGGGAAAGGGGATGAGAAAAGGAATTAATATGTGTCCTATACATGTACTGCTCCATGCAGGGAATGTAAACAGCATGTGTATGTACTGCAAGCAGGTACAACAGAAAGAAAAGAAAAGAGAGAAAAGAGAAGAGAAAGAAAAGAAAAGGAAAGAAAAGAGAAGAAAAAAAAGAAATTTATATGCACCACCATTTGAGAATAGCACCAGTCACCTTGTGGCCGATAATCAGACTTCTCCAAGTACCAGTATCTTGACTAGTAAAATTGATATAAAAGTCACAGTTTTCAGAATTGATCATTAAATGAGAAGGAACAAAAGTGCTTTGTTCATTCAACCAAGAGCCACATTACACACCTGTGCCTCCCAGCCCTTCATGCACTTCTCCTTGCTGCTTTGTTGGTGGTGAATGCTGGCACCTTGCAGCGACTGATAAACAACCACTGACTTCTTTTCCCTCCTGCGTCCTGGTTTGTGTCCCTCCCAGAGCCCCGACAGACACCAGGACACCACGCCCACATCCGGCAGTGACAGGCCCACATCCTTCAGCTGCTCAGAAAATCTAGGGCAGTGCTCTTAGTGACTTTCCCAATACTTATATTTCCAGTATTTTTTGACATTTAACACCACTAGAATATACAGCAGAATCCAAGTATAGTTGCTCTGAGGTAGAAATGTTAGTGTTTTTTCATATCTCAGAGTGTTGAATAACCTTTAGAGGCAAAGTTAGCACAGCAAACATTGACACGATGCAGGCAGCTTGGTGCAGAGTGCCTAAAAATAAATACAAGTTCATATGCTACAAAATTTAAGAATTTAAATGAAAAAAAAAAAAAAAACAGCTTTGAGGCTTACAGACTCTTGGGCTATCACTATTGTTTTTGTACCCATGGATGCAATTGATTGGAAGAGCACACTAAATATAGTTGCACCAGTTATATATATATATATATATATATATATATATATATTATCCATCTATGAATATACATATTCCTTAGATAAACCTAGCAATTTACTTTTGGCCTATTGTTTTGAAAGTATTCTGGATGCTGCGGAGTTTAGTTATTTCAACCAGAGTCCCAGTTTGTTTGTCTATAGAGGGCCGTGTAACTCGGCAGTTAGAAGTGCTAGCTTTGAGTCATAAATTTATTTTTCTAGGCAACTTGAAGACTTCTTGCTCCTCTTCAAAAGACATCTTTTAAGGATGTTCTAAAAATCTGACGTTTAGGGCTGGGGATGCAGATCAGTGATAGAGTGCTTGCTTAGCAGGCATGAAGCCCTGGGTTCAATCCCTAGGATCAAAAAGAAAAATTAAAGGGAAATAAAAGAAGTACCAATTCAATGTTCCTCCAAGATTGCATGCTTCTCAACCCTGACCCTCACCTTCCCCTGGCTATGGTATGCACATGGAACCCTGCAACCTAGATTCTTTTCCCTTGAAGATTAGTCTTTCCTCAGGATATTTTCTGGTCCTTCAAGTACCAGTGTTTGCTGACAGCAGCCAATTACCTTCTTTTAATGGTACTGCTATTTCTAAAGCCTTTGGAAAACCTCCCTTCCTTTCCACTCTGTTCCTCCTTGTTGTGTAATGAGACTGACCCTAATTCAGTTTCACTGGTGAGTCCAGATTAGTTTGAACAGATCAGTATATCCTCTATCAGACTATCACAGTGATTGACTAAAAGACATTCAAACATCCCAGTATGGACTCTCACTGGTACAGTTTGGGTCATGTGCCCTTACCTTGGGCCATCAGGGTATCTGTGAAGATTTTGGCTTGAATGCTCAGGTGAAGATTCTGTCTTTCTTGCTGAGCGGGAAGACAGGTGCAAGTATCCTTGAGACTATCTGGCAGTCATTTTCAGAGTTATGTATGAACATAACTGGGCTCTTGGTGGCATTTCAGAGTCATGGGTTCATGCTTTGCTTGAAGCCAATGCTACTTCTATACTGTAGCTTTATGAGCACATAAATTCATTTCAGTGCTTAAGCTTGTAGGAGTAGTCCTTTTGTTGCTAGTCAAAGAAGAATCCAAACTGAAGTATATAGGTCCTCTGAGTACATACATGTGTATCTGAACATGAGGGTGAACCTTAAATAGACTCAGATAGGGCTCTAATTGCATAAGAGAGTTTATTTTTTATTTTTTTGTATTTTTTTAATTTTAAAAATAAAAGAAGGAAACATTAATAGACAGGCATCCACTTACAAAATAGCATAAGAACAATACAAGCAATAGGTTACAGACAAAGTAGTAGGAAATTATCAATGGTTGTTGTATTACGTATTGATATTTTCAAAGTGGTTTCTCAGGAGAACAAATAGAGACATGCAAGATTGATCAAATAATTAATCATTAGCTGTTCCTTTCAGTAAAGTGATAGAAGTCAGTAGTTCAACTATGTTAGCTATCCTGTTATACATGCATACATAATTTCCCTTTATACATATGTAATTATCCTTTCTTTCCTTTCTCTTTTCACTTACCCCAGTTGCTCTTTACTTTTGAGCATGTTCCTTTCATTTCACAATGTCTGTCCTACCTCCTATTTTTTATTCACTCTTTCAGGTTCTTACACTAGTGAGACAATACTTTGCTTACACATCGAGCTCTTATTTATTTCACTTATGAGTATGGTCTCTAGTTCACAGATCTAGAGAAAACATTCCTTAAAGTCATCTGGAACCAGAAGAGAATGCATACGAGGATTTAGTACTATATTAACAGCTATGCTGACATGAAGTCGTTACCCCTGTATCTTTGCATTCCACCCAACTTTTTAAGTTGTTCCCCTTTCTCTTAAATTTCAAAACTCTTTTGTTACCCATAGAAAGTCCTATAGAATCCCACCAGCTATCCTACATTTGATAATACTGAGACTATCATTTATCTAGCATTGATTAAACAGTAGTGTATTATTTAACTAATAAGGATATCTTATCTATAACACCTGCTATTAGAGTGTAATTATTCCAATTTTCAGATGAGGACACTGAGACTTAAAATGCCTAAGATCACACACTAGTAAACATGTGTGAATAGAATTGGGTCCAGGCATTCTGATACCAGAGTTTGTGCCCTAATACTATGTTGAACTGATAGATTCTGGACGTGTGTTCAGGACATGAAGTAAATTTTTAATGGCTTCCAGCCTTCCATGTTTATTCAGTTCAACAAATATTTATTGGGCTTTTTCTATGTACCAAATGCTTGGCTGTGTGATGGGTAGATTCAGCTGGAAACTAACTATGCTATGACTTTGCCTTTGGGAGGCTGACAGCATAGCAGGGTATACATAGCAGTTAGACTCAAGTGTCAGTCCTGTGTGGCAAAAGATATCAAAGGGGAAGGTGCTAAGCAACATGGAACAGTGTCACCCTACCCAGCATAAATTATGAGGAAAAATTCCAGGATAAAGTGAAGCCCTCATCATGATTCAGTATTAACTGGCCTGGTGACAGGTGCTTAAATAGGGAAAATGAGGAGGATCTCAAGGAGGTAGAATTCTGGGAACAACAACCCGGCAAGAGCACAGGGGGTGCAGAGAACCAGAACAGCTTTGACCCATGTAGCAGAAAATGGCCCCAAAGAGAGGCTGGGAGGTAATCAGGAGCCAAGGTGCAGAATTCAATCTTCATCTAAAGAATGATAATGGGAATTAAACATTCACGTAAGTGGTTTGATCAGGACTGTATTTTAGGGAAATTACTCTGGCTGTTTGCAAACTGGATTAGAGGAGCACATGACTGAAGAGTGAAGATGAGCCTGGATGCTAAGTGGTAATGTAGGTGAAGGGCAGAGGGGCCTGAAGGGAACAGAGCAGAAGGGGAGAGACACAGAAGGCGAGGGGGAGGGGGGAACGACTAGCGGGAGAGAGAGAACAAGAGAAATGGATGAATATAAAACATCTTTAGAAAGTGGAATTGGTCTGACTCAGTGAAATTTGAAGAAGAAATGCCAGGAAAAATTACTCTGCACTAGGTCCAGGATAACTGGGCAGGCAGTGACCACATTCCCTGAAGTGACCCTACTGTACAGCAGAGAAGAAGAAGGGCTGGAGGGGAAGAGAGATGAAGGCATCCCCATAACATGTCAGTGCTTTCTGAACTTTTGTGTTTTAGAGCCCTTTCTGTCCTCTGACAGATACTAACCTGCAATGCTAGGTAAGTGCATTGTCTACCTTTCTTAGAAAACAAACATTTGGAGAAGCCACAGCCATCCCTCCCATACTAAAGCCCCCACATTGAGTACAGCATCAGTAGCTTCTCCAGCATTCCCCAGCTATACATATTTCCTGTTAGACTGTTAAAAGGCAAACAAAACAAACAATTGATGGTGCTTGAAGATTTAAATGTATACTGAGAACAAACAATAGGTTACATGTGGGTGTTCCAGTGGTACTGCGATAGGAAAAGAGGTATAAGCTAGTACTAAAATGCCAGTCATTTTCTTGGACTTTTAAGTAAATTATCAACAAACCTTAATGAGAAGCCCACATAGGAGAAGTCCTTTCATCAGCCCAAATACTAGGGGGCAAAATGAACGTTTTTAGAAACTAAATGCAGAATCACCCCACAAAAGCTTATGCCCGCCCCCCAGCCAACATCTGAGGGCAGTGTCTCCCACCCTCACCTTGACCTGCTGCGCTTGTATCCTCCTCAGTATCCTCAGTTCTTACACAGGGGCACCATAAATGTGAATACAGCAAGGATAGCCAGTGGTCTCTAAAACACAATCTGGAAAAGTGAAAAGGAAAACAAAAAAGGGGTGTAGGAACATAATTAATGTGACCGAGTTACTTACCGGTGTTATTTTCTGAGCCCTGGGATGACTGGCGGCAAATAATTACTTTTTTATTGCCTTGATCCATTTTAACTATTTCTCTACAGCTTTTGTTTTGTCATTCTATATGCCACGAACTGTAATAGGAACATCAAATCAATTGTGCCACACTCTCTCAATTCAGTTTGCTTTGTTATAACTAAATGTCTTAGACTCAGGATTTATAAAGAGTATAGTTTATTGTTCATAGCTGTTGAGGCTAGGAATTTCAAGAATAAGATGCCAACATGTTCTGGGTCTGATAAGAATTTTCTCTCTGTTTCAAAGATATGCTTTCTTACATGGCAGAAAGGGTTGGAAAGGTCCCACCAGCTATTTCATTAGGACACTATTCCTATTTATAAAGACAAATCATAAAGACATTAGCTCTTATACTATCACCTTGGCTTATAGGCTTCACCATGAGTTTTGGAGGGAGACATATCTTCACACATAGCACTCACTTTTCAAGGAGCCCATCTGAAACTAGAATGTTTCACAAGCCAGTGTTCCAGGAGGCCATTGGTAGCTGGTAGAAATTGGTCGGTGCAGTATTTTGAGATAGCGGTACCCAATGGCTTCCCCTCCATGTTCCCAAATCATTTTGTATTTTCTACTACTTTTCTTTTGGGATTAGCCAGTAGAATACAATTGGACTGATGCAAACCAAGACTTAAAATATGGTTTTGTGGTTGTGCCTTGGCCTCATCCTAGTGACCAAGCTAGGACACAAGAGCTAAGTAGGAAGAAACTAGTAATTCCTGTAGAAAATAGCAATATATAGTCTGCTGTGAACCTTAAGCACTGCTTTGTTTTGCTGCTAAGACTTAAACAACAGATTGAGTGGGCATAACAGAAGGTATGTGTATTTGAGGTCGAGGAAGGTTGGTTTAAATAAAATAGTTAAGAAGAGCTTCTGTTAGGAGAAGGACCTGAAAGTTTCCTGAGGGTACAGGAAGAGTATTTCAGACATAGGAGTCTTTCCTGGTACATTCAACATATGCGTGTAAAACGCAAAGAGAACTCCTCTGAAGAGTCGTCTCAAGAGGTGTCCTTCCACTGGACTATTGGACTACTCTTCCTGTTTCATGGGAGAGTCAGGGCTATCTTCTCATCCTTGATGGCTGAGCTGTCCCAGATAAGGGCACAGACAGGGAGGTTCCATGGTATTATGAGAACTATCAGAAGGCCACCATGGCCTGCAAATATGAACAACTAAGAGTGATTATTTATATCACAGATGCAACATTACATGATAAAAATGAATCCTGAGGGCATTGTAAACATCTGGGATTGCTAGATTAGTATGTGTCACCGCTTGAGTAAGAGGCATTAAAATGTAGTGTTAAGAATCAGTGCCCATTAATCAATCAACAATAAAGTCAGAGTCTTTAAAGAAAAGTACATTCATGAGAAAATGTAGTTTATATCTTAAGGTTTACATGTCTTATTTTAAAAATGCATCTATAAGGTAAAATGAGTCATGACTCTCAAGTCAAGGCAAGAGAGAAAATTGTTTTTGGGATTCAAACACTTGAGAAAGCAAAATGAAATGAGAAGAGAATGAACTTCCTAATAGGGTTTTCAAAATGAGGAGAGCCATTTCCGCCTGTTGTAGTTGGGAAATGGGATGAAGGTACATTAGTAAGGTTAGGTCTCAGCTTCTCCCATTCCAGGAAATGTTAGAATCAACATTGTCTCTAAACCCTGAGTAGAACTTCCAGTGCTCCCTTCTAGTTTAAAAATATTTGTCTTTGCATCATTGTAGAAGCAGAAAAGAAGGAGTAAAGAAAGCCTAAAATTCTCTGCTCCTTCTTGTGAGAACCTCTGAGAGAATCTTGGTTGGGGAGAGAGGGTTTTAGGAGTTCTTGGGGAACTGTGAGATTGTGTTAATAATTCCTGTTTCATGGAAGAGTCAGAGGCGAGGCAAAGCAAGAGAACAAACATTAGGAGAGATGAGGGAGTTGAAGTAGAGCATGCTGCAGTGACTAAGCAAGCAGCTGGTGTGTGGCTGGACAGCTTGAATTCTCCGCGGGTAGATTGGATATTTGGATGGAAGGGCAGGAGTTGCTTGGCTTGGGCTTACATTGTGAGCAGCAGGTGTTATAATGGGCAGCCGGAATAATTTTATTTTTTTTTCTGAGAGGCTGGAGAGAGAACCAGACTTTTGCCATTGCTACTTCTGTATCAAAACATTTTTTGCTATTGTTTCTAGTACATCTATTCTGAATCTCATCTGATGGGATTGGACAGATTTAAATCATTTAACAAAACTGGGCAGAATTGAGTATTTTAGGAGGGTCACGTTTGCACATTTGAGCACTTCGATTCTGTTTCATTTTACAGTCAATAGCTTTAAAACAATTAGCATTCTTTTTCAAAATACAACCATGTAAAAGGTCTTTATGATTTTTTGCTTTAAGAGAGGGAGACCCTATGTTTACCTATATTGTTACCTCTGCCTTTGGCAAATTTTGGAGCAGGTTCCCTTGCCATTGTGGAAGTCATGGTGCTGAGGGTGACTGTTGCTTCATTATATTTGCCTATTTTGAAGGTTTTCTGAGATTCATGCACACTGACACTAACTCCAAATTCTATAAAACAAAACAAAATTAAAAATTGGCAGTTTCAAGTTAAATTCAAAAAAGGAAAGATAGAAGCCTCTGTCCAGCACTTCTACTTCCTGGAGGCCAGTTGTCCACATGGTGACCTCCCTGGGAAATACATCAAGTACTTCAAAGTCCAGCTGGCTCTCTGGGGGCTGCTCAAGACGGTTCTTGTATGCCTCCTCCTCCCTCTCTGTAGGTGATAGTTTTGCTGCACTGGCATTTCCTCCCTGAATCAGGTGGGAAGGGCTGTCCCAGTCTGCCTGCTCCCTTTTGAATAGAATGCCTTTTGCAATGGTTTACGCAGTTGCCTATCCACAGAATAAGCCAGGCAAATCAGAAGAACATTGCTCAAGCACCAGGATGGAATGTCTCACTGGTTGGGTAATGATGACAATCTGGGAACGGGCAATGACTTATGTTGATCAGGATTTCTCCTGCCCAAGCGGATGGCTGGGAAGCAGGCCCCTTGGCCTGCAGAGAGGACAGTGTGCTCCCTCTCTAGCTGGCAGCAGGGTGGGAAGCAGCGTTAATGTGAACAAAGCAAGCCCGCTAATCTTGGAATTGTCTAAGAAAAGGCAATTGCCTGGCATTTCCCGAGCACACAGAGCACAAAGTTCTATCAATACTGCCATCAACAAGGTGTAATCGGATGGAGGCTTTGCAACAGCTGAATAATATACCCTCAGCTATCTGCTGGTCTGGAGAAGCCTGCTATCTCCATTCCAGATGAAAGGGGCTATTCACAGAACACGCAAAGGCTATTGGGTTAATTAAAAACCTTATACAAGTTTTTCTTAATTTTTATTGGAGATATTATTAAAACATATATTCCTAAGCACTTCTACACAAACTCTGTAGGAGCTCTAGATCATGGCTTGTGCCTTTGAATTTCGATCAAACTACATCCTCGGAATGCGGATCTATCCAGGACCCAAGGTTGAGTTGCACTGTTATATAATCTGTAGGGTGCAAAGGTAGTTTACTGGGAGGTTTCTGCTCTGCCCCTTGGTGTACTGGACTATCTGGAATTTCTAAGTGCTGGTCTTTGAGCTCTGATTGGCTGGCAGCTTTATAAATGGCCCAGTGATAACTAGCTTCAAGTCCAAGAAATTCAATAAAAACATCTCCAATATGTACCTACTACTGTTCTTTAATGAGAAGGTCTGGCCTGCCTAGTAAAACATGTTATTATTAGCAATGGAGATAGAGAAAGAGAGAGACAGAGAATGAGAGAAAAAGGGGGAAAGTGTATCTATAAATAGACACATCTGGGGCTGGGGGTATAGCTCAGTGGAATAAGCGCCTGCCTAGCAAGCGCAGGGTCCTGAGTTCGATCCCCAGTACCGCCAAAAAAAAAAAGAAAAAAAAAGAGGATATTTAAATAGACACATCTGTATGTGTATTTCCGCACAAAGAACCAGAATTTTGAAAAATTGTCCCTCACCTTCTCAGAGAAGGATGTTGAATTAAACAAAAGGGAATGAAAATCTCACTCAGAGAATCCAGTTTGCATCTGTATCTCACACAAATGTCCGTGATTTTGAGATAACCTCCCAATATTGAAAACAGAGGTATGTATTGATTCCTGCAATGACCAGGCTGCTGGGGCATTTGACAGACCGGCTGATACAATAATAATGATCCCCATGGTGTCCTCACTTAATTGTTGGGGAATTTCTGGCTAAAAAACTTTGTTCCCTCTCCCCCAATTAGTTTTAGTCTCATCATTACATAAGCTGATTTTGAAAGAAATGTCACATCTGCGCTCAAGATATTAGTGAATATATATATATATATATATGTATAATGATATAATGCAGATAATTACCTATCAACTAGTTGGGTTTCCAAAAGTGTGCAATGAAATTATTAAGTGGATAAATAAAATTTTTGTGCTTTCAAACTATACTCAGAGAAAATAGAACACTTATCCTATCTAATATGCATCACTCCCCACATTTTTTGTCTTCCTACATTGTTTTCATGTCTCACAACATATCAGGAAGCCTGATCTGATCCAATAATATTTCAACATTCCATTATGTAGTTGGATCACATCCAGTTATTCTGAACTAACAAATGATCCCCCCGAGTCTCCACGGCTCACACTGTTTGTACAATATCGGTCAGCTCTGCTTGTTGTACTGACTCCTGGGCCATACAAAGGTGAGTCTGTTTTGATTTATGCTATTTTTCCTTGTTAGAAAAGCAGGGAAAGGGCAAGATGTCCACATAAGTGATCTCACCCAAATGCGATACACGTCACATTTCTCTGGCCCAAATGTGATACATTCACATCTGTCCGTAAGCAGTACACTGTCTTCAGAGAGCATGAAGCACAAGCCACCTGCAGGGAAACTGTGTACAGTGAACTGTAGGAAGAACTTCCTCAGGTGGAATCTGCACAGCAGTTCAAATAAGGAAGGAAAGAGGGTACAAATTCTTTCTTAGTCTATAAACTATCAATGCATGGCAGTTTGTGGCACACATCCAGCCCTGAAAAGTGCATTTCTAGAGGTCAGATCCCTTTTTGGAAAATGGGGTAATTAATAGTTAGGTCAATCACTTTAAGGTAGATGATGTGGACCATAGGTTAAACATCCTGTGTTATTAGTCTGTAAGTGGGAAGTGTCCTGTGTGGGGGCATGAACTCATAAACTAGAGTCGTAAACTATGATTCTAGCCTGTGTCTACCACTTTGTATCTTTAGACAAATTGCCTTACTGCCTCTATATATGAAGTAGTTAGATGAAAGAATTTCCTAGTTTTCTTTATGTTTCAAGATGCTGTGAATCTATGAATTATGATCTTCACTTAGGTTTACGTAGTATTGACCAGAATTTGGTATGGTTAAAATAAAAGATACTTGGGAATATTAATGATAATAGTCCTGGATTTATAAGGGAATGTGCATAAGTTATGTAGCGTTCCCTTTAATATCATACATAACTCCTTTGCTGCCAGAGTTGAATTAACACCTCTAAACCATCTAAAATGCCAAGATTATAGTCTGGACAGAGGTCCTATGTGGTGCAGAACAGTAAAGATTTAATTGTAAAGGACAGAGACTCTGGCTTTTCACCTGCCTGATCTCCGTGGCTTCCAGGGTCTTGTCTATGTAGATCAATGGTTTGCTAATTACAAACTGTCTGTGGAAGACTCCCGCACACTCTCTGGCAATTCATGTTTTTGTATTGATTTTCACATAAGCTAAGACACAGTTGCACCATTTAAGCACTTTGAAATTGGTCATCAATGAACTATTTTGGATTTAATAGATGTGATAACACTTGAAGATGGTTATGTTTTGATTTTTGGATTATACTCAGGCCTGAAACTTTTCCTGCAAGGAAGGCGAACTTCATTTTAAGTAGAAAGTTCTTTTTCCTCCGCACCGTGACTGAACCTCAATTACTAAACTATAGGTTTGGAAACACACTGAGTCTTTTGGATCATAAATACTAATTTAAGAAAACTGCAGTTACTAGATTGTCTGGCAGAGAACTGGAGTGAATAACATAAACAATGTTTTTAAAATAATTTTTTGAGAACTAGAAAACAGTATGTACGTGATGAATGTGGCGCTGGATCTGGAAGATGTGAAATACCTTGTACTCTAACCTTACAGCCTTCTTCAGACCTTCCCAGATTATTCCTAGAGCAGTTTAGTGGTACTCTAAGGCACAAAAGCATACATCTATGGACTCCTCTAGAAACAATGGCCTGTGGCTTTGGAATTACACTTGGTCGAGAAGGAGAAGTTTGAGGCTCTGTCTTGAGATCTAGATCCTCTCCGAACACTTCCATTTATCATCTGTGTTACGTCTGAACTCTTTCATCTTGCTTTATTATATGTGAAATCAATATAGTTATATCTAATTTAGCCATCCTGAGGGGGGAAAATGAGTAAGAAGATTAGTAAGGCATCTTGGCATATCCCAAGCAGAGTGTTAACTGTTCTTCATTCTCTTATTTTTGCTTAATAAGTAAGACAGCTTACCTGATGGCTGTGTATTTGTCAGCTGGACAAAATGGCTAGCACTCACAATTTAGAGGAAGAGAGATTTATTGCATTCGCCTTACAGTTCCAGAGGATTTAGTCCCTGGTTTTTGTTTGTGTTTGGCTGTTTTAAAGGCACAAATATCATGGCAGAAGTTAGGGTGGAGCAAAACTCCTTGGCAGCTAAGAAGCAGAGCATAAAAACAGTACCAGAAAAGAGAGAGCCAGGTTCTGGATACACAAACCAAGGCCACACCACCGTGGTCCACTCAGACACACCCAGAAGCGTGCATCACTAATCTCCTAGGTGTCTCCAAAGTCGACAATTAAGCTTAAGCATTACAAGTTACAAAGTTTGATAAATTATTAGGAAAATTGATGCTGGTTTTGGTCAGCGATTGATATGCTGATATCTAATTTTACCTTCTAAATTTGAGAATTAATTCCCATGCAAAAAAGAATTGGCCCTATAGAGTCAAACTTAACAGATGGAAGAAACATTTCATTCATCAAATTCACATCTTTCTATTTAACTTGTATCACCTCTCTGGGTATTCCCAAATCTTCCAGATTGTGGGGTCACTCTTTCCTAGATGTCTAAATAAAAATAAAAAATGATTTGAATTCATGGCATTAATACTGAAGCCCCCCACACCCACCGCCTTCTCCTGTGAAGATTCTCAGGCTCTGATTCTTTTACATAAATAATTCTTATTTCAGTTTTTGCTTCTACTGCATCTTCCAAGTTCATTAGGTCTTTTCTCCTATGACGTTTCTTCTCTGTAAGATCTCATGCAAACCTCTACTTGTGACTCACCCTAAAACATCACATTCAAAACAGATGTGAAGGTGTAGAGATGGCACTACAGACAAGAACTCAAAACTGTGATCAATACACCCTTATGCCTTGGAATGGCTAGTTTTATGTGTCAATTTGGCTTGGCGATAGTATCCGATTTGTCAGCCAAATCCTAGGTATTACTGAGAAGTTATTTTATAGAGTTGACTGACGCCTTCTATTAGTTGACTTAAAGTAATGGAGATTTTCCTCCATAATGAGGGCGGGCCTCATACCCTCAGTTAAAATGGCCCAAAAGTAGAACTGAGGATTCTCTGAGGAAGAATAATTTCTGTCTCAAGACAGAAAAATCAGCATTAGCCGGAGAGCTTCAGTAAGCCCACCTGTGCTTTCTGTACCTATGTCAGTCTATCCATCCATCCATCCATCCATCCATCCATCTATTCATCCACTTATGCACCCACCTATCCAATTTCTCTGGAGAACCCGAGCTATCAACTATGAACACCTTCTCCCAAACTGAAATTTTTCACCTGTTTTTCCTCAAAAAAAAAAACTTTTATGGGGAAAAAATTAATGGCAATGATTTGTTACATTCATTATTATAAATAATGTTGATACCATTCACTGTTAGTATATTCCTGACATTATTCATATGTCCACTTCTATTCAATAACCTCTTTGTGCTTTCGTAGGAATATATCAAAGCCTTGCTAATTTCAACAAGGTGGTGTAATTTTGAAGGAACCTTTCTTAGCATCCCATATCCCCCAAAATATCTGCAAGTGAACTACTCCAGCCCCAGAAACACTCTCATTCCTCCGGGAAAATCCTTTTTTTTAAATAGTGATTCCTTTGCTTGACAGAAGTAACCTGGGAAGGCAGTAATAATTGCGCTACTAGGAGACCCAGAACCACAGCAAAAAAATTTTGACTGCCAGGTAGGCAACAAACAATGGCCTAAATTTTTAATAAGTACAGTCTTGATTTTTATCCCCAGGGAGCAGACCTGGATGCAGCTCCCCAGTGGGAAGGGGGGCACTGGGCACCTGCAGGATGTAGTAGAGAGAAGAGGGAGAAGAAAGGTGGGAGATTGCCAAAGGAAGTGTCAACTCCTTCCCACTTGAATTGGTTCCAATCACACCTGCTCCCTTTAGGGGAAGGCTTTCCATTAAAAAATGATTGTGACAACTTGGCAGGCAGATCAAATTGGGATGCAGGTAAATTATCAAAAGGATTTTTGCCCTAAGAACTCTTCTTCCCTGCACTGCTAAATGTGTTCTCTGCTCCCGTCTTCCTTTTCACAGTCTCATGGGAAGGAAAAACGTGATTGACCCACAGCCTGTAGATAGCCCGTCCAATTTTTCCTGTGGCCTCATCATATTCTCTTGTTTCTGAAGAACTTCGTTCCTCTGCTCTTTCCTCTTTCCTTTTCGTTGCTGTTGTCGTTGTTGTTTTGTATTTCCAACCATGAGTCTTCCTGCTGCAATCAATCTAATTTTTTTTCATCTTGATAAAAAACTTTCCCCCACATCCTGTTGCCTCGGCTCTGAGCTCATTATAAAAGGTATCTATATTTTCTGTCTCGATTGCTTCACCATCCTGAAATCAAAACAATGTGGTTTCCATACATCTCTTTGCATCAGAACTCTCCAGGAATCATTTCAGCGGGTTGTGAAAAGCAATAGTCTTTTCACCCCTGTCTTCGCGAGCCTTTGGGAGCACTCGGTGCTGCCAGGTACAGAGCACTCGGCATCAGGTCTCACCCGGGCTTGTTTCCTTTTTAAAATCTCCTCTTTTCTGGTGCATTTCTACTTCTTAGCCCCCACATGTTGATTTATTTAAAGTGTTAAATCTTATTTTTCTATAACTGTATTTAGCCACGGTTTTCCTCCCTCCATCACAAGTTTATCACCTCTGGATAAGGCTTTGACAGTTGTTGACCATTCTTCAGAATTCCATTTCCAGGAAAAACTACTGGTTGATTCCACTTGGGAGTTTTTATATCACCTCACTCATAGAATATCGTCAAGTGTTTACTCCACACTGGAAAACTAGCATGTCTCTCCTAAGTATTTTTCTTCATCTCCTACTCACTGGGTTCCACATTTTGTAATCTCTATGCTTAGGTCTTCCATATCTTATTGAGTCTTCATAATGATGTTGGCAGTAGATTTTTTAATTTCCTTTCTTCGTGACCAACCTTTGTGCACAGGGCAACCGTGAATCAGGGTCTGGATAGTAAATCTCTTCACCTCCCCAATCTGTCTGAACACGTGGTGCCAGGGAAACGCTGCCCCCTGCCTTTTTCAGTTATTCTCCATGAGCAGCAGTTAAAGAATAAAGTTTACTTCCCTTTCCCCAGTATTTAGGACATTCTACTCTCCAATCCCTGGCTTGTATTTTAAACCTGTGTTACAGTCACCTGTAATCTTGAGTGACACATCATTAGTTTGTATTACTATCCCTAAGCATAATATGTTTTATTTCTTTAAAATATTTTCTTCCTGTTCTCTTCTCCTATTCATTCTTTGGCATGGCACTCACCCCCAAATTTGATACTTTTTCTTCTGCTTTGGTTGCCAATAAATTCCATCTTTTCTGAATGTATGTAACTTTCGAAGCATAAGTACATATCTCTGTCTGTCTGCCTATCAGCTAACTATCTATCTATCTATCTACCTACCTATCATCTGTCTTCGTTAATGTGGTCCTGTTTCCTGAGCAGACCTTAAACTCTAGAAGTCAGGGTGCAGTTCTCTGAATTGTTCATCTAAGAGAATATTTGTTGCTGTTGATAAAAAGTCTTCATCAGCTTTGTTCCTACCAGAAAAAGAGCCGTATTTCACAGTACTTACCAAGGCAGGTGTGAGGCCTGGGTTTGTATTTCTTTTCTGCCATGTACTAGCTGTGCGATCTAAGGCACATTCTTCCTAGTCACTAAACCTTACCTGAAAAATGCAGGTAATAATAGTACTTGCCCAGATGGCCATAAGAATGAGAGAGAGAATGTATGCTAAATGTTCAGCATACTGCCTGGCACCTATTAAGGAGACAATAAATGTTAGCTATTACATAGTGTATACTCAATACGTATATGATGACGGGCTGAGTTAATACTATATTGCTGAATTAGAAAATTATACACTTTATAATTTTAACATGTTCTTCAACTCCTACTTCTATACTAGTTTATCAAAACTTGAATGACTAAAATGAATTAAATGTGTATTACGGAATTACTTTTACTAGGCTAGGGCTGGGAAAAGTCAGTCATATTTATTAAGTGACTGTTGTGCATACAATTCTGTAGCAAGCTTATAGTGCTTTTGGGTATAGATTAGAATGACTTCATTTTTCAATAGAAAAGGCAGGTTAGAAAAATTTCCATCATGACTCCATTAATAATGAGCTCTCTGATTTAGAGTGGGTTACCTCGTTTCTGAGAGCATTAGCTTTTTTAGTCTTTCTCTAGAATACAGTAAGAATTAAGTAAACTATTACGCTTAAAATATATAAATGTCATATTCTCTAAACAAAAATTGTCATGTGATTGATGCTCTTACTTGAATATTTGTCCTTGAAATGTTTTCATGTAATTTTTAATAGTTTTCAAACTATTTTTATGGATTTTTTTCTGTTTTTATGTAATATTGAATCCTTCTTTATTGGACCCTTTTTTTCTGACCAGTATGATGTGAGTTTATGGATTACTTGTTCTGTGCCGTGAGCTGTGATAGGGATTCACAAATACTTAAATGTAATAAGATTTAATGAAGTTATACTAAAATGCTGAATGAACACAGAAAAAAGAACAATTAATTCTTCCCTTAGATGAAAGGGTGGTAGCAAAACTCTGAGGGAAGTCTGTTCTTCCTGAACCTTAGAAGTACAGAAGTTTGCCATTGTATCTGCATATTCCTGTGAGTAACACCTTTAGCAAAGACAAGACGATTTAAAAGTGTAATTTCACTTATAAACCCAGGGTACTCTGTAATGATTACAGCACTGATGTGTGTTTGTGTTGGAGACAGTGTTGCGCTAGTGTCAGTGTATATCAGCTCATTCATGAGAACCAATTTGGTACATCTCTGACTTTGCATTCACCAATATCTCGGAGTGGGGAGTGACTTGAAATTGGCCGTTGTGGAAATATTTACATCTGGAAAATTAGCCAACACAACAAATCAGGAATTGGTTTTGCTGGTGTGGGTGTCTCTTTACTCCTTCAGAGAGGTGATTTTTCAACGTTCATTGGTACACCTATTGTAAGAAGTGGCAGTTTTGACAAAGTTAGGCTCACAAAAGTTAAATAAGGTGAGATCATAAAAGGCTTAGTAAGATAAAGTAAGGAGTTTGAGTTTGAAATAAACTCTTCATGATTTATACTGACATGTGACATTTTGTAGGCAAAAGCCCTATAGAAAAATGTAACTTTGTCAAGGGATTACAGGTATCTAGACAGAAGCCTGGTTTGGAGGGCAAATGATTATAAACAGCACGAGTGGATCAACATTGGCAATGCTCATGGTAAGAAATGAAAACATTTGGAAAATGCATGGTAGTCTTGTCAGCAAAAATAAAACGTTCTCTGCAGTTGTAAAATTCTAAGAGTCATTTCTACTATGTAAACATTTGTTGGTAGTGCTAACATTTCCTCTTGACAACATTTCATCTTTCCAGCAATGACAGGTAAATATTGGGCCTATAGAATTCTTTTTAAAGACCTTTTCTCTTTATATTCCTTTTAGAAAACGAATGGCCAGTGAAGTTCTTGATGTAATGAGGTATACTGAAGGGTAGAGGTTGGACACGAGATAACTTCCTTTGAATAGAAGATCAACGGCAATTATATGGAACTTAATTGTTCTCAAAATAAAGGTCAATGACAGCAAACTAATTATTAAATGAATCTTGCATATATTCTAACTATATGACACGGGCTGAAAGGACAAATTAAGGAAGACAGAAAGAAATATTTTTTAAATACTGTAGTAGAAATTGGCCCAAATTTAAACAGTTTATATTGATCTTTATTAGTAGATAATCTCTTTTAATGCCTAGGTTGGGATAAGCAGTTTGTCAGTGTGCACAGATGCAGGTACTGAGTGCTTATTATATTCCAGGAATTATCCCACAAGCTTTACCTGTGTTTTTTTGTTTGATGTTCTCAACAACTGCATAAAAGAAGTTATTCTTATTCTCACTATTATATTGGTAGAGAAGTAGAGGCACAACATGGTAAAACTAGCAAGTAGACGAGCTTGGATTCAAGTCCAGATTTTCTGCATGAAGCGGTGGCAAGAGCAGCCCTCTTACCTCTCACAGACACTACAGCGGCTTCCAAAGTACTTCCCCCAGATCACCAGCAGCTGGGAACTTGCATATTTTCAGGGCCCATTCCAGGCCTATGGAATCAGATCATCTGGAGTGGGGCTCATAATCTGGGTTGTAACCAGTCTGCCAAGTGATCCAGATGTACACTGAAGTCTGCTTCAGTTGCCAGCAAGTCCTGCCTTTTCTGAAAGCCTTAACAAGATTTGAACCACATCAAAAATGTAGAGATTAGCAGAAAGTGATTAATGATCCAGTACTCATGGAACTTACAGTCCATAAGGAGTAGATAATAAGTTAATAAACAATTAAATATCTAGCATTATGCCAGATGGTGATACATGTCATGAAGAAAAATAAAGCAGAGCAGAGAATTCCGGCCACTCTTTTAGGTAGGGTGATCAGGGAGACTCCTTGAGAAAATAACCTCACAGCTTCGATCCCTTTGTGAACAGAGCTTCTGTGCCTTCGCATAGATATTTCATAGATATTTTGGTTACACAAAGAAAGCCTAGAGGCTAGGCTGAGGTGCCCACTGGGAGTTCATGAATCTACATAGATGTGCCCAATATCATAGATAGGTTTATCCAGAAGTTGACTCTGAAACATAGATTTTTTTTTCCTGAATGTAATCTCAAGAAACACCAGCAGGCAAATTGAAGAAATGACACAAGGTGATAAAGGTACTCAATAAATGTGGGCAATAAGCTGAGTTCGCTGGGGAACTCTGGGACCAATATAGAATATGCACCTTAGCGGTACCTAGGGGTGTGCTAGTAAGTGTCTACCACTGGCTTCCTGAAGGAAAAAAAGGACTTGGTATTGTTTGCTAATTTCTTTGCTATAGCCTTTTTTGAGCTGCTAATGTGACATCATTAATGGAGCTTGGAAGAATGCACAGTACCACATCAATACAGTATCACTACCATCGAGATATGATATGTAATAATCACAGGAACACAGATAAGTGTGAAGTCATTAGGAAGTAGTGTATTTGAGTATATATTATCTTTGTTATATATATATATATATATATATATATATATATATACACACACACATATATATACACATATATATACACACAAGTTAAATATACATATATTTTTAAATACACAGTTAAATATATATATTTATTTATGACATGTATATAATTAAATCTTCAATAATGACTGTATCAACTGCCTGGTCAAATTTCTGAAAATTTAGTATCAACCTTTGCAAGTTGGTGTGAGCCCATCAACCTTTGCAAGTTGGTGTGAGCCCACCACTTGTGGTATCCCATTTGAGAGTTAAGGGATCTGGGACCTTTTCCATAATGGTTGATGGATGCTCCTGGAAAGCAGGGAAGGGGAAGCAAGTGATTCCACTGTGTGTCAGGATTGGATTCATTGAGAGCAAAGCCATTGCTCTCTTTGATGGCATCTCGATGTCCAGGTAGCACTGATAAGACCTGAGTATTAGAGTGAGATACTGATAGGGTTTATCTTTGTAGTAAAACTTTAATATGCAAAGTACCTTTGGTGTCTTTGAGGAAATTAAAGGGAAAGTGACCATTTCCTCCAGAGACCAAGACTGGGAGAGAATAATAGCTGGAGAGAGCAGGATGGAGATACTGAAACTCACACGGCAGGACTAGTAGCAAGGAGATAAAAGAAAATCTTATAAGAAAGGAGATATAAGGAGATATAAGAAAATCTGACTCTGAAGCAGCCACGGCATCCCTTTGCTCTAAACACCAAGAATAAGGTGATCCCTGTAAAAGGTTTCAGTGAGATCTTGTTGCTCTGTAGATGCAACCAAGATGGCAAACTCTTGGGTAACACAGCATTTAATAAAACATGGAGACTGGGTGAGCTAGGAACTCTCTTCATTAGCCTTTTCATGTTTACATATTTAAATATTCTACTTGCCATTGATATTTAAAAATCAAGCATTCATTCAAGAAATATTTATCAAGTACTTCCTGTTTGCCAGATTCTAGCCTGGAATGGTGGCTACATCAAGGAAATCAGTACAATTACTTCACCAGTTAAGAATATTGTACCTCAAGATCATGTGCCTTATAAAATAAGTTTCTGATCTAAACCCAATGTCAGCTTTAAAAATGTACCCCAGATCTAAGCCAAAATAGAGAATATAATTCATTAACCTATTTAATGTAAGGCTCCCCTATCTTCCCAGAAGAAATTTCCCCCTCTTCACGTAAAAAATTAGGGACATCCAGAATACCAGCGCTGGGGTCAATTTCAGAGAACACTGACTCAACCTTCATTTGTACTTCCTACAAGACACCATGTCTCTGATTTATCCTTTTAGGAAGAATGAGACACCATCATGGTGGAAAAAGTACAAGGTCTAAAGAAGAAAACCAGCGTTAATTCCAGCAATGCTTTTGCATAGACATATTTTTAAAACAAATACTTATTGATCATTTCATTCCCCAGGCACTGTTCTAAGAAATAGGCTATAATGATGCCCATGACATACAAAACTTCTAACCGTGTGGAGCTTGGTTTAATTTCTGATGGGGAAAGAAAATACCACTACTAATAATGAGTTAATGGGTAAACACCCAGGATAATTGTAAGTGGTAACTGTGCTACTATAGCTGAGATGATTGGCCACCAAAACTTGCTTTTGCTACAACTGCACTTGAAGTTGACAAGTGGCTATAGACGGCCCTTGTAGCTGATTGCATTGTCATGCGACTCAGCTTCCCAGAAGAGAGCACTTTGTGCCAATTCTAGGACTCATGGTTTTCCCTACCCAGGAGCTGGGTGAAAGTCTAAAAGGCAGAGGAATCCTAGAGAAGCAACCTGGATTTTTGAATCATTGCATGTAGATAATTTAACCCTCAATGAACCACACACAGCTTGGAATACTGTATGTGAGACACTTCCTTCTGCTCACCATGAGTCACTCTATTTTGGGGAAGGGAGAGTCATCAAGCCTCCTTTACTTAATACAGTGATACAGGTATCAAGGAAATACAGATAGATCAGATTACAAAAACTAACAGAGGGTTGAATTTAAGGGAATCAGAGCAGCATGGTAGCAGAAAACCCCTCTGGGATGACACATACTCTTATATTTTAACCCAACTGTGTTAAAATATGAGAAGAATGTTTTAAATAGTAATTTGCTAGTGTCTTGGTTACTTTTCTGTCGTTGCTGAGACAAAATGCCTAACACCCAAAATGAAGGAAGGAAAGGTTTATTTAGCTTACAGTTTGTGGAGGTTTCAGCCCATACTTGGCTGGATCAGAGGCAAAGTGGCACATGGCAGAGGGCAAACTATTCAGGGCAGCAGAGCACAGCAAAAACAATCAGAGCAAAAGGGAGGAATGGCTGCAAGCAGGCTCTTCTCTTCCCTTACATTGTAAACAGCCTACCCCCACCCAGGGGGCGTGTAGCTCTCACACAGTCTCCATGCCCTTCTCTTTCACAGGCTCAGGATGTGTACAAATTAAGCACCTTGGCCTCCTGCTGAGTCACTCAGCCAAATCTTTAGACTCCCCAAGTTGACACAATGTATCAACCATAACAGCTAGTAACAGCAAATGAACAGGCCATGAAACAGGAAGGGCTTTAACATACTAGTGGCACAGACAGGAGGGTCATATGACTGTGTAAACTGAGCAAGTGGAGGCCATTCTGAGATGAACCAGAGAAGTGAGCTATAGAGGGACCCTGTAGACCCTCCTACTGCATAGCAAAGGACTTGAAGTTTCCCAGGTATGATGGCAGGCACGAAAGTTTGAAGATGGATAGGAACATGGAATAGGTGTCAATGTTTATAAAAACTTTCAACTGTTACATGGAAAATGGATTATCCTGAGGGAGGCTCAGAATGGAATTCTCTCTTAGAATAAACTTCAAACCTATCTATGGGTCTTGTAAGTTTCACCAGGATCCATTTCTGGGTCCATCTTCATCAGTCACTGTCACTCCTCCTATCTTACTAGTCATAGCCAACTCTTCCCACTTCTGCTTCAGTTTTTCTCTGAGACCTTGCATGAGTTTTACTTTTTGCCTGAAACACCTTTCCCTCACAGTTCTCTTTCTTTTCCTTACTCTGACATGGAGGCACTAATCAACACCTCTTAAGTCCCAATGGTTTATTGTGACCTTAGTTGAAATTATTCAACTTTGCTTCCCTCATGAAGGAATGTGAAGAATGTGTCTGTCTTTATAAAATCTTTCACTGGCCCTTCAATAAAGTTTTAGATCTGAGTTTTTATGCCATATTATCTCTTACTCCTGGGCCTCTGCCCATGATATTTCACTCTATTTTGGTCTTCTTAATTCCTATTCATTACTCAAATTTTAGCTGAGCTAGAAAATTATTTAAATATCCTCCTCCTCTCTCCTAAGTATAGGGCAAGCATTCTATTCAATGCCCCCAGAATCCTGTAGAGCTTTGAGGTTTACATGGTATTATAATCACCTATTGGAGTACAGACTCTAAATCAGCAACCTTGGTTTCTATAGTGTTTGCCACATAAATAGACATTCAATAAACAGTGACTGAAGGAACAGATCAAACCAATATGAAGTTCAAAGGGCTTTTTCAAGGCTATGATGTGAAAAGGAGCTATGACTTAAAAGCTAGGAAAACACTCACTTGAAACAGGATACGGTCAAGGAAACGTGGAGCAGGATCACGGAAAATGACCCAAGCTGGTGAGATACCTCCTTGTTTGCTATTGGTGTAAAGCAGTCTTTGCCTTATTTCAAGGTAGAGACTGGGGTTTGCCACTGCCTCGAAGAGGGGACAGCTCTTTGTAAATTGGAAAACACTACATAAATATTAAATGATATTTTAATAATATATAAATGTATTGTTATAAGCACTTGTGATGGACTCATTTTTCTGTCTGATAGAGAAAAACAGCTTGGGAAATCTTCTTAAACACACAAACGTTCTTGTCTGGAAAATGTTTGGTTATAAAGGTCACTGTGAACTTACTGAGGAGCTCAGAGGGACAGGATCGGTATTTATTTATGTGTATTTATGTACTTATTCACTGATGGCTTTGCTGAGGAAAGCTATATTGTCAAGTGCTCTAATTAAGAAATAATAATGTAATTGATTTTTTATGGATTATCTTCAATTGAGACCCTTTACAACAGCAAACTCTCATTGACTACTCGGGATAATTGATGGCTTCTCAGCACAATGCCCTTGGCTGATTGCAGAGCCACTGATACAGTGTCTGACTGTGATAGTGAACGAGCTAGGATCTCACAACAATGACCCTTAGGACAGCAGTAAGCTGACATGGAAAGGATGCTATTAATTCACTAGGTAACCCGGGTCAAGTTTTTTTTATTTTTGCAAAATGAGAGGTTGAACTAAATCAGTGGTTTGGAAACTAAAGATAAAATTCAACAGAACCCCTCTGTCACACACATTTGACGTAGCAGCAGCGTATGTAAAGTAAGACCAGGAGTAACTCTCATTGATTTGAGTAGGAAAATGCAGAATTACATGCAGCTTCTTGCTTGTTATTAAATGGGGTGGAGGTGCAAGGATTCTAGGATATACAGTGTGAAACTTCTTGGAGAGGATCTCAAAGTTTGAAGTCAGTTCTAAAACTTTAGGATTCTGTGATAGAACTTCAAGGACTTTAGGGCAAACCAACATGGCTCTCCATCTCTACTTTGCACCAGACGCCTTGGGAAGCGTATACCATCACAACCAAGTGAGAATATTAGACTTGGCTGAAAATATCCAGGCTGTGGCCAGAGCAGAGTGGAGTAGTTTATGTTTCCAACTTTGAAAATTTCATATCTGATTATGTGCATGTGTTTGTGTATGTGCGTGTGATTGTGTGTTTGCCTGTGCACACATATGTGGCATGTATGATGCTTCCTTCACTCAGCAGGTTTTCGTGGGATTTTGAAGAAGCTGTTGAGGGCCATGAGACATTTCATAAAAGGAAACAAATGTTTCTTATTCTTTCAGGAGGGAAGCAAAGTTCAGTAATTTCAACCAAGGTCACAATAAATCATGACTCCAAAGGAAGCTGTCATTTTTTGCACCATGGTGACTTTTTTTTTATGTCTAAGAGAGACTCAGTTATCTTGTTTGCAGGTGAAAGCAATACACCCAGTCATTATGAGAAAACTTCTGCAAAGTGTATCTTCTACACTGGAGGCAGAAGGAATGGGATAACTAAGTCAGGTTCCACCTCAGTGGTCTTTAACTAGAGCCGTGGTTCTCAGCACGATTGATTTTGTTACCCTACCCCGAGGGTCCATTTGAAAATGTCTGGAGACGTTTTTGTTGTTACAGTTGGGGGGGGTGGGGAGTGTTTTCCTACTGGGATCTGTTGTCAAATATCCTCAATGCACAGGGCAGGGACCTACCACAAAGAATGGCTCAAGTTCTACAGCAGCAAGGGTGAGAAATTTTAAACTAGAGGTACAGGTAGAGATAAGGGAGAAATTAAATACAGGAAGGTGAATAAAGCCAGTATGGGAACCCTTATATAACTTTTAACCCATTTAATTTTTTGGAGATTTTTAGTCTGCTCCAAAGTTTCTTAGCAAGCTAATGATGCCCTGATTAATAAATCTGCTGGGAATGAAGAATAAGCCCTGCTTAAAAACACCCACATATATAAGACACATTTTCATAAATCATCTGGAGCAGATGTTACTATTATTAAGGATCCAGAAACACCATTCTCCAAACTTATGTTTTATTTTGTACTGTTCGTAAGATCAACTTCACCTCATAAACCAAAGTAACACTTTTGCCCATCAAATGCCCAAGGCTCATATCTTTTGCAGATACCACTCCTATTAAAATGCATTGAAAATGTGCATTTATTTTAGGTTGATGGAGGGAAGTTTAGTGTGCATGAAAAGTGAAATAATTTTCTCTTCCCCCTCCCCAAAGAGGTCTGTCTTCTAATCCTGGGCTTCCTGTGGCAAAACAGACTTTTCAGAAGTTATTATATGAAGACCTTGACATGAGGGCATGCTGTTTGTCTGGCTGACTCACGGTCATCACAAGTGTGGTAGAAGTTCAAGTTATGTGATGTGGGAAGGACTTGATGGGCTTTGATGATGGAGCAAGAGGCTGTAAGCCAAGGAATGCAGGGGACTTCTGAAAGCCGGAAAAAGAAAGGACATGGAATCTACCCAGAGCCTACAGAAAGGAATACAGCTTTGTCAAAGCATTGATCTTAGCCTTTAGAGTTCCATGTTAATCTTCAAAACTATGATACTGTGAGATAATATATGAGTTTTGTGAAGCCGCTATGTTTGTGGTCATTTCCTAAGGCCGCTGCAGGAAGTTAAGGTGGTACACTACCTCCATGAGTTTTGACAGGATGCCCTGCTTAAGCTTGAATTAACTTTGAAAGAATTAAGAGGCCAGTAAAGAGCCCAACCCAGGCATGTGTTTAATGTTTTGATCTCCGTTGCAAAATTAAATTCACCCTTTACATTGGAGGGGAGTATGTTGAACACCAGTGCCTGGGACAAAGAAGAGAAAGAAATAATATTAAAAGCATAGGTATTCAACTAAGTACTCCCAAGATCTTGATTTGATATCCTAAGACATTATATCCAACAGAATTCAAACGTAAGTCTTATATGTAATTTCATGTTTTTAACAGCCAATTTACTTCTTACTATTTAAGTAAGAAGTAGGTGAAATTAATTTTAGTAATTTACTTCCTTTAAATTGCTGATAAAGTATTATAGGCAAGTTTTTCATATCATCTCTGTGAAATCTGGGATATATTTGGCACTTAGAACACCTCTCAGCCTAGATTAGGCACATGTAAGTGCTCACAAGCCATGTCTGGCTACCATATTAAAAGAATGGCTCAAAGAGGAGAGATAAAAGTTTTAACTAAGCTGGAACAGGTTATCCTGATGGCAAAACTTGGAAAACATAAGGCATTTGAAATGTTGACTTAGGCGCCAGATGACAAATGTGCTCCTAGTGGGAGAAAGAGTGGGTGTCCCCACTTTTGCATGGATCACAGCAACAGAGTCCAGCAGGGAAGGTAGAGAGGAGAATGAATGGTCATGAGAAGATCATTACAACATCCGCATGATCCAAAGGCCTCTGTCGGATTCACAAGAGGCAGTTTATTTCGCTGGAGCTCCAAAGCAGAAAGACAAATTCCTAGTCTCCCCACATTCATGTCTTATCTCCCATTTTAGCAGGTAGGTTTTGATTGGAAAAGATTCTTGAATACCATTTTTCTCAAGGTACATAATCTATCAGTGTCTCTTGAATTAGTTGATCATTATACAAATGGACTTACTTAAGCAGACTAAGAAGATTTAATCATTTTTTAATAAAAACTAGGAAATAGCCAGTCAAAAGAATGTTTGTGGAATTTTGTAGCACTTTTAGCTTGTACTACAATGCCTAGCACATATTAGGTGATTGTTTTTGTTTGTAGAATAAAATATCTGGCCTATTTAGAGAACGTCATAGTGCTAAAACTAGCTCAATAAATTATTATATGTTCAGCTAATGGAATAGCAGTGCAACATTTCTCTTTTAAATGAGAAAGGAAATGGTTCTGTTACCTCCATAGAAAAACATACCAAAACAACAAAAGCATCTAATCCAATATAACTTTGTAGACTTTCTATTAATAGCCCTAGTGAGTGCTGACAAATGCTTGCAGTCTGCCACAGCGCCCAAATCAAAGCCCTCAAATGGCATGACCACAAAGGCTGTGAACTCTGAAGCCTGGAAGCTAATGGACAAGATGCTAACTATGAACCTAAGACCAAGATATATTTTTAATTACTGCTGGCATTTGCTTCTGCTTAATCCATTACACAGGAGCCAAGACTGTGCCTCCGCCCTTCCTCAGTTTCTGGCTTTATCCATTGCTGGTGTTCAGTTTGGGTCAGCAGCGTCAGGTAGGAGGCAAACCACCAAAGGGGGGAGTGATTGACCCAGATGACACATCGGTACCACAGACCAAACCAATGAATCTAAAAGAGCAATGTCCTTAGATAATCATCGCTAACATTTCACAGCATGCCATTGTCCTTCAGCAAAATGCCCTGTTGGAATCTGGGTTGGGATAAGGTCTTTACTTTTCCTGGTAAAAGTGAAGTGAGAAGCACTGTTGTAGAAAGGCCAGTTCTAGGAGACAAAAGCTTTACAGCCTACACTTTGCATTGGATGCTAATATTTGAGGCATCTAAGCTTCCTGAATTTTAGTTGTCTAATTATGAATTGAAGATTTAAAAATATCTGTTTTCTCAATTGTCTTCTCTCAGAGTGAAATGACAAAAGAGTGCTGTTGATGTTGTTGTTGAAGGGAAAACCAATGTGTCAGTGACTGTTTTTCTGATCAGCATCCTGGCACTGTCTATCCCTGAGATAGAATGAGGCTATACCCGTGTGTCCATGGTTTCCTCTAGTCTTTTCGAATTCACTTGCCTACCTGCTGACATTGGTACCAGACGGTGTGACCTATCAGGCATCTATTTTGATTGTGCTCTGCTTCTTTATCTCTGGCTCTATTTTTCTAAATTTCAGTTTTTAAATTTGAAAAGGTACAATCAAATTGTATAACATAGTTATACATAGTTATACATAGTTAAAAAATACATAGTAACAAGTTCCTCCCTTGAGTTTTGTACTCATCTTAGGACCATTTCCTAATGTTTATCTCTTTACATTACAAATGTATATGTATGTATTCACTATACATGTACCATACACATAGTCCATATAGATTATCTATTGCCACATTATAAACTGCCTGAAAACAGTAACTTTAATAAAACAATTTGTAACTGTCACTATTGGTAGGAATCTGGCAGGGCATTTCTAGGCAGTACTTTTACTGTCAGGTATCAGCTTTAGTCCTTCATTTAACATCATGCAACTACAGATAGGGATGAGTGAGAAGATTTAAGAAAGTCATTTATGTGTCTTGCGCCACAGTAATCCCTCAGGTGGTTTTCTGTCTTCCTAAGTGACTCAGGCTTCCTTGCAATGTAGCAGATGGTGTAAAGGCAATTGGACTTCTTACATAGTGGCTGTCTTCCAAGAGAGAGTGTTCCAGGGGTTTAAGAAGAATGCCCTGGGGCTATTAATTCTTATGTCATAGTTATCAAAGGCTCCAGCAACCCTCAATGGGGCATATTTGAGATTTAATAATTTATCGTGGTTTCTTTTCCTCTGGTTAGCCAGTTTTAAGACTATACTGGAGCTTAGACATATAAATTAAACAGTGTATCCTACCACATTACATAGAACAGAACAAGTCAAAAAGTCACCTCAGATTCAGAAGGAGGGAAAAAGATTCTACTTCTAAAATGAATGAATGGTGAAGAATTTGCAGCCATCTTTAACTCACTACAGCATCCGTTTAATTTTATATATGTTTTAAAGTGCACAGATAGCAGCCAGTTGGTGATGGAAAGATGTCTGCTATACACCAGGAAAAATTTGATTCTGCTTTCTCAAAACTAATCAAGAAGCACTACATTCAGAAATAAAAGTTTTCTTTTGAAACATATTAGAATCTTGTAGTTTTGTTTTAAAGCCCACATTTTTGTAACAATGTTATGTTAATTAAGAAAAAATTCCCCAAAGTATTTTTAATCACTTGGACGCATCTTGACTGCCAATTTGTGGACAGGCTAGCTTCTTCATGCACGCTTTGACACATACATTAAACCTGCTCTTGCTAGTCTCTTGATGACTCTAATTCCCATCAAACCTGTGACACGACCTATAACTACCACCAGCTTCTTTGTGGGAGTTTACGGTCTTCGTGATATATGCCTTCTGAAATATATGTCTGTAGGCTTATGGTAAAATTAATAAAACTGAAATTAAAACTGACAGCTCTGAAATGATATGCTACCCTTAGCATATGGAATAACTACTGTGAACACTTATGGGGTTTGTTGCAAGATTATAGACAGTTACCCAATGGAGGATAACTTCTGAACTGTGTTGCTAAATCTCATTTGACAGGTTTTGGATTTGGTGTAATTTTCCTATAGCATTTTAGTGTTGGGTGAGCAATATGTTAGCAGTGATTCAGATGACATTTTATTTCTAAGCCCATTAGTCTTTCCCCTCTGAGTTCTCCCTCACTTCCCTGTCACATCCTCCTTCCCTTTCCCTGTTCCTCCCTCTATACATACTCAATCTTATCTAAATATTTTAGCAGTTAGTTCATGGCTAGGGGATTCTTCGTGAAATATGATAGTACAGAAGTCCTTTTGTCTGGCTGCAAATCAGAGTGTGCACATCTGCAGATCTGCGAGTATGCACCCGTGTTACTTATTTGTCTGTCTTTTGATGTATGATGCATTTTGTTCCCACAGCCACATGTTTATACGAATTTCTTCTGTGATGGTAGAAATCCAAATGGTAAGAATTTCGTCCCATACATTGTGCTCAGCGAGCCAGACTTTTATAAAACCTCCAATGGCCCCATTGCCAAACACACACACACACACACACACACACACACACACACACACACCACTATTATTATTGTTATTATTATTATTATTACTACTTACTTTTGCTTTAAAGCTTGGATTTATCTCTTCCACTAGTGGGTGAGATGTTTCCAGAGAGAAGTGTATTTTGTAAAGAACAATAATATCCTTACAAAAGAAAGGCTTTTGCAGCTTAGCTAAGAACTGATTTCTGCAACAGTAAGGAAATACTCATCTATTGTATATATAATAAAACTTTAGGACTTTATATGCCAGAAAGCATATGGGATTACTCAAAAGATGAAAACAGCCAGGAAAGAAAGCCAGAAGGAATTCGTGCTTTGACATGAGTTCTTCCTCTCCCCTTTAACCTAGTTTTACCTTGAAAACATAGACATTCTATAAATGCCCGCAAAGGTGATCAATAAAAATAAAAACATATTAATGAATTTAGTGCTTTGGCCAGGCATGGTGGCACATGCCTGTAATGCCAGCACTTGGGAGGCTGAGGCAGGAGAATCGCTGAGAGTATGAGACCAGCCTGGGCTACAAAGTGAGCTCAAGGCCAACTTGAACTGTATAGTGAGACTCTGTCTCAAAAAGACAAAAAAAATCAGTAAATTTAGTACTTTGATATGGGGATATGATTTCAGTGTAAATTCAGGGACATGCGCTTTTTCAAAATTTGTCATAAAAAATAAGAGGTAGCTGTTGCTTCTGAGATAGGTTAGCATGGGATTGCCTTTAATAACTTGTGAATTATTACTCCTAAATTATTTCTGTCTCTCTAATCAGGATCATTCTTTGCTATGGAACCCATTTATAGATAAGAAGATGCTATACAAGTGCTAGGCACATTCTTGGTCATATACTCAACATCCAATTTCCTCTTCTTTCTTGGCAACGGGGTCAAGATGAACTCTATTAAATGTCCGCATCCCAAGTCTTTCTGTTAACAGTGAACCTGGTTTCAAGTAATGAGTTTTATGAGCAGAAACCCGCAAGTAATTTCTTGGGAAGATTCTCCAGGTAAAATAGTGTTATTTCCCCCACCTTCTTGGCACTTGAAAGAAGACGTACTGGCATAGGTGGCAGCCATATTGTGATAGCATAGAGAAGGATCGACGTGCTTCAGGGACCTTGACCCTCACATGTACAGCGGCTGAGCCTGTGCTAGCAACTGTCTTCCTCTATTAATTATTATAATTTCTTTAAAATCTTTCTATTTCTTTCAACTACTATGTCAAATACTTCATTATTAATTTTTCTTTGTTTTTATTAGTCAATTCTAATTACTATAGATTGTGAATCCATGTGAAAGTCACATTTGTGACATCAAGCTTCTGATCTCGGTGTTGCTCTGTGTGACACTACTCACTTTCCCATGAATGCAGCACCGTATCCAAATTTAAAGGAGAAAACATTTATTTGGTTCCCAGTTCCCAGTGCGATCCAGCCAAAGTTCTTTTGCCCCCAGGTAGAAATTCATGGTGGAAAGGCATGGTGGCCGGAGGAAGCTGCCTACTCCGTGGCTGTCTCAAGCACAGAGAAAAAGGAGGAGCTGGGACAGGAGTGTACTTTTCCAGGTCACACCCCCAGTGTGACCCCCGCTTTCCATCAGGCCGGCCCTCCTAACAGCGCAGGCAGCTGCCGAACTCGCCCGCGGATGAACCCACTTGTGTTCTGTCATGGGCCAAACACAGGATTTTCCAGGGACATTTTAGTTCTAAGTCATAATATCTGTTGTGGTTGTTGTCATCACTATTACTGTAGTTTTACTGGGGTTTTTTTCTATTCTCTAACCAGGCTCTGTGCTTTGATGCCTATAAGGTTTGCAATTTACTTCCGGAAGTTTTCATTTTAAAGCTTCTATTCATTGAAGAATTTGGAGTTGGAGGAGTTCTTATGTAGATAAGCTTGAATTCCCTTCAATCTAAAAACTTCTTCGTGCTGAGGGAGCTCAGGGAGGTCGGTGGGTATAATGCACGCCGCGCACTCGCTGCTGTAAGGATGTGACTGTGTGGAATGTTAGAAACTTTAGATTTGGCACAGTGTCTCCGAGCTTCCCTACAGCTTCCGTATTTTAAGTATAGAGCAGAGGCGGTAAGACGGGGCAGCTGCTAGCACGAGCCCCTCCCAGTCCAGGCGTCAATCATTCTCATGTCTTCCAGCTGGGATCTCTCGTCTGACCTCTCCTTGCTGCTTTTCACGTGCCATTACCATACGTGCCCTTCAGGCCTGCGGTCCCTTGGAATGACACTCCGGTTCCATAGGATGTCTCTTGGCTACCCTCCATGACCAGAAGTGGCACAAGAGGCCTCTGTGGTGCTGCTCCGAGTTCGTGCCCAGAGGAAACAGTGCAAGTGCCATTCTCTGTGCTCTGTCAGTGCGGGAAGAACACATTTTGTTGAGATATTCTGTCACCGAACAACTAGAGCAAAAGTAGGGCCGCAGCCCCTTTGTGTTTAGATCCACAAAACAATGTGAGATTCTCTTGTCATTGGGGATATTGTTGGAAAAGGGGAGCCCTTGCTCATGGGCCCAGGAGCCCTTGCTTTTGTTAGATATACTGGCACACTTTACATCGTAAACTGTAACTTGTAGAGGCAAAGGACACAAAGCAAATACAGAATTCAGTGGATTCTCTCAAAGAAATACCTGTTATTCCTTCCAGTTCAAAGAATACAACGTTGCCAGTCCTCTAAAACTCTTTTCAGGAATCCGCTCAATGTCAGTCCATTGCTCTTTCCCAAAGGTAATCCTGATTTTTAGTTACCTCTTTCTTGGTTTTACTGATAGTGTATTGCTTAAGTGAAATATTAACTATGAGTCTTGTCTCTTTAAATTTTACTTATGTGTATATGTGTTGTGTTTTTAAAATTATGTTTGTGAGACTTATGCATATTGTGCACAGCTGTAATTCAGTCATTTTTATTGCTTAATAGTACTCCATTACATAAAAGCATAATAATATATTTAACCATGTTATTGTTGAAGGAAATTTGTTTTTGGTTCTTACACTACAAATAAAGATGACTTTATAAAGGGCAGGAAGATTCATGGGTATGCTGCCATATCCTAGACTTCCACCACCAGCTTCCGTATAAGAGGTATGTAGTTGAATTGTTAATACTGAATTCATCACAATTTCTTAGAGAGATCTTTCCTAGTTGGGGGAATGGATTGGCTTAGGAATCTACTTGGCCTCAAGTTTCTACAAAGAATGACTTCCTGGGAATTTTGAATTCAAATGGAACAAGAAATATGTCACTAAGATCCTAGAGTCTAATTTGTGACTCTAGGTACCAGTAGGAGCCATGTTTTCCAAATAGATTGAAGGAAAATATTAAGTACGTACAGAAAAGCAAAGAGTGGAGTACATGCTTAGTGGTATATCCTTTTGGTTTGGGAAAGGAGTCTAGTGATCTAATGCCTGGATTCTATTTCTTCTGAAATGTTTTCTTCTAATTTGTTATTGGTATGCATTTTCTATGCACAGTGTTCATATTCATCATAGGGAATTTGTACCCGTGCATAATATTTTTTCTTTCTTCCCTATTCCTCTCTCTTCCCTTCCCCTTTGTTCCTTTGCATTTACAGAAGCTACGTTTCCAAATTTTTCTTTGATCTTTTTTGAAAAAAATCCTCGTTCCCTTGAACTCTTATAATAAATTTCACTTTGGCTTAGGAGAATTTTAATTCTCTATTTCTAATTTTAACTTTCTATTACATTCAAATACAAGAGCCCCCCCCACTGCAATGTATCATAATTATTCCATAAGTAATGACATTTTTGATAACTTCACAATTGAGTATTCAAATATTTAATGGTATTAACTTGTTGGATAAAGTTGGACCAGTAAAAGTAACTCCTATATGACTCGATTTTCTTATCAGTAATGTAAGACTTCGGACAAGAAGAGCTGCATGATTTACTTTGTATTCAGCACACAATTACTCTATCAAGGTGACAATAGGAAAACTTACACTTATTTATATGTGACTTCTTGGAGGATGCAGTGAGGATTCTGGTGAAGATTTATTCTGAAAAATTTTACAGCCAATATATTTCAGAGTTTTGCTGCCTTTTAGTAAGTGGGGCACTCTCCATTAGAATATTTCACAGTATATACAAAGCTCTCAAAAAACATTTGAAAAATGAAAGAATGAACAAAAGACTATCAATTTATGATAGTGTGTATTTCAAGAGCTAAAATGTTAAGCATATTCTTAGGATGTTAATTCTTATTTGACCCTTACCATGAATTCCTAGTCTATTGAAAATCTCTAGTTCTTATAAAAGCCAAATGTAGTCTTTCAAATGTGAACTTCTACAGCTGGGTGATTCAGAACTGAAGGGGTTAATGAAGAGTTAGACGCCTCCATAGGATTTCTGTGAAGCACAAAAAGTACAGTGCCAACAAAATCCCCTGAAGAGTAAACAAAACTTGGAACTGTTGCAAACAATAAATTGTCAATACCTTATAGAAGAAATGGATAATGAAAACTTATCATGCCTATAGTTAGTACCCTCTTTAAAAGAATTTACAGAGCCTATGAAATTAAATTCTGTGCACAGTTCTCTTAATTTGTCCTTAATTAAACAATACTCCATAAATGGTGCATTCAGTGACCAAATGTTCAGAGACAGCAAAATGGTGGGTCCCAAGCCATTAGGAATGAAATAAAGGCAGTCCCTGGAGGGTCTGCAAGAATCTGGTCTCTCTAAGTGACAACTGATGGTTTAGGAAAGATAATTAACTTTGCAATTACAAACTGCAGCTTTCACCAATGCTGTTTTTCTCCCAGTATAATCTTTTAAATGTTGGATTATTTTCTATAATATGAAATAGTTTTCTTGGAAAGAAGAAAAACAAACAGATACTCCACCCTAGCTGCTGATTTCATCAGGAATTAAGTACTTATTGATTAATTTAATGGGTATTGTTTTTTATTTCTAATGCCAGATCAATATCCATTTAATGTGCAATGGCTACACAGATTCTCAACACTAAATTCAGCAGTAAATTCATACATGTAACAAAATAATATGTGTATTTTACACAAAACCAGAAAGATAGACCTTTAATTTTTAAATGAAATAGACATAACATCCTGTCCAACAAATTTATAGCCAAAACCTTTAAAGAAACCTTATTCTATTACATATTTAGTAACTTTAGGAGTTTTTTCTGCTTAAGTGATTCTCTGAAAATCTCATTACTTTATTTATTATGGATTTTTAAATTACCTCAGTTCTGGAATAATCCAGTATTTTCCTCCTCCTTTGTCCCCCAAAGAATTCAGTCTACCCTAAATATACCTGACCAACTTTTCTTAATGCCAACTGATACTGTGTATCAGGCAAATGTTAATGGTAAGTAAGAATTACTACTTTTAAAAACATGTGATTGCATATTATCTTTTATTTCTTTATACATTCAGTTTTTCAGATAAGAGAAATCATGTGCTGGTTCAGCTTGTGCTTTACATAACATTGTTTTCAAGCATAATAGGAAAAAAGAAAAGGAAAAAAAAGGTATTGGAATCCATTGTGGACAAAGTATCTAAAAGTGTCTTGTCTTAGACCAGTTGTTTTTCATGTTTTATATGTTCTTTGGCCTGTTAGTCTGGTTTTCAATCTGTATATATGGTAATTAACTTTATAAGGTCTTATAAATAAGTGAATCAGATGCTGGAAAAATAAAGCAATGGTGATGCTACAGTGAGATTCAGTGAGATAGGTATTCACGAGAAAGCTGATAATGTGGGAACAAACAAAGCTTTACAGAAGTACATGACTGATACCACTGACCAACAGTCAAAAACACAATATGTCAGTGACCAGAGAACTTTGTACTGAGTTTTTATACTTTTTGAACTGAGTTTTTATACTTTTTGAAGTAACTATGGTAGCCACATTACCTCATTTAGGAATTTTACAAAAATGCTACATCATGGTCACAAGGTTTACACTTCCCAGGGGTTTGTTAGTACCATTAAATTTTAGCTTACTTACAATTTGTTTTAACTATTTGTTTCTCATTTTATAGCTGATTAGGTATAACGGAGGGAATGGAGAATTGAGTTCATCTAAAGTTTAAGTGACTTCTAAAATGGAGCTACAAAGGAAAAATGGAGTCTCTCTTGCCCTATCACTCCCTCCTCAAGGACATGCTTTCCTCTCTAAGGACATACATAGTCCTTCCAGAATGGTCAAGGCTGGAGGAGGCCTCCTAAACATGATCTCAAATGGAGTAAGCCTCATCCCAGTACAGGGTACAGCGAGATCACAGTAGGGCCATTGGGAGCACAGTCACCCAGTTTGGCCTAATGTGGTCTTTAAAGTTTGATTCTGTCTCTCTACCTGGCCAGTAGGCAGTGTGCAGCTTCCACTTCAGCCTTAAGTTGTGGAAAGGCTCTCAACCACTAGACCCACAAAAGCATGTCCATTATCTGAACCTATGACTATGGGGAGCCTGTACCTGGGAATGATGAATTTCATCAGGGCTTTTATCACCTCTCCTCTCTGGATGTCTCAGTCCTTGTGTGAATGGCCACCACCCAACTCTAGTAGGTGCAAATGAGAACCAATAAATACTTCTTGTTTCCACTGGTGGCTTGCTGTCTGAAAAGTCCACCTTGACATCCTAAAAAGCCAGGGTCCCTTGTCTCTGGACTGTGGGTTATTGCTGTGGGTGAAAAACAAGATTGTCATGTGCAAAAGCTGCACATCTGCTTTGCCATAGAAGCTCATAAGGTCCAAAGTCTAGAGATATAGAAGTGACAGCCAAGTAGCTCTGCCATGGCTGTCTTTCCTAAGTGAGTATGACTACGCAGTTCCTCAGTCACAAAATGTCCTACATCCTCAGGAAGGAACACCTTCTGTCCTGGCAAAAACTGTCATCCATTCTGTTCTGGAGCCCACTCTGTTGAAGTCCACTTCAGTTCTGCTTCTGAACACTCAGGTACTTTGACACGTGGAGCCACTAGACCTTGGGGTATGGGGTGTGAATCTCTGAGAGCAGCTTGTTTGGCTTCTAGATTTCCTGCTCAGTTTCCTTGGGCTTCTAGAGAATTATCTTTCTGATGGCCCAGACAATGGACATGGCTACCTTAGTGGGCAGCAAAACAGCCTGTAGCAAGTTTAAAATCTCCTGAGAGTTTTAATGTTTTTTCTCCCCTGGTTAGGAGGCCTCTTTCCTGGTAGATGGAGCCAGGCATATGCAAAGAGGCAGAGACCTACCCATAGTCAGTATAAACATTTATTTGCTCGTCTCTTCCTGTCTCCAAGGCCCAAGTAAAGCCATCAGTTCAGCCTTTTGTGGCCACAATCCAGGAGGCAAAGCTTCCAACCAGGCAGTCTTCTCAAGGGTGACAACAATTGCCCAACAAAATTCCATCCATTACCCTGTTATTGACATCCAAAAACAGGGTCAGGTCAGGGCTCAGGGTGGGAATGTCCTGTAGGTCCAGACTGGCCAAGTAGACTGCCTCAATTGTTTTCACATAGTTGTACTCAAGTGGCTCCACTGATGTCAGTAAAATGGAGGCACTGTTCAAGGCCATCAGGTCTCCTTAGTGAAATACATTTTTGTTCCCCCATCTGGATCTTCTCTCTCAAAAGCAAACAACTGTTGGGATGCAACAGACAAAGGAACACAGAAAAAATTCAAACCTAATACAGTATACCAAATCCGAGTAGGTGGGAGCAGATTAAACAAGGTATAGTGGCTGGGTACAGTAGGATGAAAGGTTACAACCAAGGCATTTACTGCCCACAAGTCCTGGACTGGGTGATATCCATTTGTCCCAGGCTTGTAAACCAGCAAATAAATCAGTATTCCGAGGATACTGACACTTTTTGGAGGGATAGGACCACATTGGCTATTCCTTTACCCCTTCTATCTTTTCAACTTTTGGTCTCCAAACCTCAGTTGATGAACATCAAGAAGAGTCTTGAAAATAAAGTATAACCAGAGAACTTTTACTTCTTACCAAGCATGAATATTCTAGTAAATGAATCCCTGTACAATGCTAACAGACAGCAATTATATAGTTTTACAGAAAAAATTTAGACATAGTGTTAAAACATAACAGTCATGATGAGATTTTTTGTAACACATTTAAATCTCCATCTTGCAATAGAATAGTCTTTTAGTCAATCATCCCTACCTAATACATAAGAAGTTTTTACCTAATTTGTTGTCCTTATGTCATTGAAGAAATTTGTAACATTGTCTAGGCCGTTATTAATTTTATCAGTTTGCATAATTGGTTGATTTTTTCCTAGACACACTAGGCACTCCTTTTAAATAGGGATGTTTCATAATTTTAAATTCCTAATAGAGTGCCAGATCACACTTCTGTGTATGTAAGTGCTTGTGAATATGTGATCAGTTAAGTTCTCAGAAAGAAAAGATACCCGCTGAAGTACCAGGAAAGGACAATTCATTCAACTCATCATTTCTACAGATAAACCTAAAAGGCCCAGAGAAGATAAGTAAAATTGTTTGTGTTATACCACAAAAATTTGGCACTAAGAAAGTCCAAATATAACAGGTCCATGCGCAATTTAACTAAAGACAAACATGAAGATATTAGGTCAGTGGCTAACAAAATAGAGAAATCAATTCTGGTAATAAATGAAATGACACAGTGCCAACTTGTATAATTCTCACAGCCAAACAAGATCTATATAACTTGAGTTTCTACAGAATTCTGCCATTGCAAGAAGTTTACCTAAACAGATCCATATTTCTAATAAACACTATGTATATTAACTATTATAACAGTAATATTATTTTTAATATACTGACAAATAGGACTTATCAAATTACAAAGGACAGATTAAAGAGTCTTCAAATCATATATATATGAAACAAAAATAAAGTAAAATATTTAGGAATTCCAACATGTAATGTAAAAGTACTGCAAAATAAGTTAGAAAAGGGCAAGATATTAAGAAAATTAAACTTAACTATAGAATAATAAAGACATAAAATCAAAGTTAGTAGTGAATTATCTCTAAAATTACTTATGAAGGAGAGCTTTGGCACTTTGAAAAGACAAGAAGCCTATCTTTCTAGGTCATCATGTTTCATTTTTAATTAGTGGTAATAATAATTCAGATGGTTTCCATTATTAATTTTGAATTGACTGATGGATTCATGTTGACTTGACATGAACGTCTTACCACAAGTATCTGGAGCACAAGAGAAAGGCAGATGTCTGAATCTGAAAGAAAATGTCTATTAGTACAAACAATACTAGCTTTACATATTACAATACTGTACATTTGGAAAGTGTGAATTCATTTAATAAACCATGTAATTAGCAATAAGGAATTGCCATTTTTTTTCTTAATTTAGTTTTGTACCAATGGCTTCTTTTAATCAAAAAACTTTATTGTCTTATTTTTGAAAATTTAACCTTTTGACAGTGACCAATGTAAATATAACATAATAATATATTTTGAATGATATTTATTGGCGTGTATCCCATAAAGCTATGCAGATTATTGGGGCTCTTTATTAATGAATAAAAACTCATGAAGGTTATTCCAGGCAGCTGTTTTTTATTCATCAATTGGAGTCCTGTCTAGTAATCTCTCCCCACCCTAACAGATTTCTATTTAATTAAACAAATTTTTGATAATCCATGAAAACATGATCTCAATACTTAATACATTAAATTTGAACAATAAGAGACTCTCAAATCATAATACACAAACAACAATAAGCATTCCATTTATAAAAGCAATTTTTACATCCTTTTGACCAGCTGTCAACTTTAGGTGGAAGCATATCTTTAATTTAGATGATATTTATCTTTAAGCCAAATTTAATTGTAGACAATTCTTTCAAAATTACAAAAAATATAAAAAGAAAAATTTGTTGAGTTCAAATAGAACAGCTTTTTATGGATTTGACAGAAACCCAAACAAAAAACACAAAAGACAATTTGCTTACAAAATCAGGGCTGACCCTCGCCAACACCAGGACAGCACAGGGTTTCCAGCCGGCGCCCCGACTGTGCGACTGGGACCTGACCCAGAAACAGAAGCCAACCCACACTGAGACCTGGGCGGCATAGGGTTTCACTGCTGGCATCCCAGCTCTGTGACTAGGACCTTTCGGGAGTGACCTGCAACACCACATGAGCAGTGCAACCCTTGTCCTCTGGTAAGGTCTACACCTGGGTTCTGCTCCACAATTTATAGTTAGGAAGGAACTCCAACTGGGAAGGCCTGTCCCTGTTGGTGGTTGAGACCTGCAGTGTGGAATTAGCCTCAGGCTCTGAGATCTTCCAGGTTAGGAGGAGAGCCCTGCTCCCCGCTGACCAGCTACCTGAGGATCCAGAAGCAGAAGCCACTGCCTAACCACCATAGGCTTCAAGGTTGAGGCCCACACGCTTCCTGTCCATACACTGGACACTCTGGTACTGAAGTCCAGCACTCCCCGACTATCGCAGGTGTGGTGTGAGCCATGCACCCCAGCAACTGCCTGGGGTCCCTGGGCCTAGTGGTCCACAGTCTGCTAACACCCAGGGTTTAGTTTGACATCCAGGTAAACTAGGGTCCCTAGAGTGAGCTGATGGGATAGTCAGTAGCTCAGCACTAGTAATCTGACATTCAAAATGACAAGGCAAAGGGGCAAAATGCAGTCTCAGAACACAACTAAGCCCAGAACAAGTACAGGACACAATGACTTAGGAGAACTAGGAAACTACATACCTAAAATTTCTGAAATGATCACATCTGAAGTAAAGAAACAACTCCATCAGTCCATAGAAGAGATTAAATCTGAAATAATCTCTCAGGCAAAAAAATGAAATGAAAATAATAATGGAAGAAATGCTTCACACATACAAAGAAGAAACAGATAAAAGACTAGAAGATCAAAGGCAACAAATGGAAATGTTACATGAGCATTTCAGGAATGAATTAGAACACATGGAACAGTCTCAGAGATTTCCAGGAAATGAAAACTGCCACTGAAAGCTTGCAAAACCGCTTGAATGAATCCGAAGATAGAATTTCAGATCTTGAAGACAGCATGACAGCTAATGACTGTGAAAGGAAGGATCTCTTAAAGTCAACAAGGAACCAGGAGAAATCAATCCAACAGCTGCAAGATGAGGCAAAGAGAAATAATGTGCAAGTAATAGAAATCTGTGAAACAGCAGAAGGCAACACAAATGACATAAAAAGAATATTTGGAGAAATAATAGAAGAAAATTTCCCAAGAATGGTAAAAGAAACTGAGGTGCAGGTAAATGAAGCATATAGAACTCCAATGAGCCACAACCCAAAAAAGTCACCCCCAGACATATAATAGTCAAGATCCCAGATATGCAGCAAAAGAACACAATATTAAAAGCTGCTAGAGAAAAGAAACAGATCACCTATAAAGGAAAGCACATTCGAATCACAGCAGACTTCTCAATAGAAGCCATGAAATCAAGAAGAGCTTGGAGGGATATATTACAGATTCTCAGACAAAACAGCTTCCAATCCAGACTGATGTATCCTGCAAAACTATCCTTCAAATTCAATGGAGAAATAAAATATTTCCATGACAAATAAAAACAGAAGAACTTCACGAGTGCCAAACCAACATTACAAAAAAGTACTTAAAGATATTCTAGACGGAGAAAAAAGTGACCACAATCCCAAGAACAACAATAGAAAGGAACCCTTAAGCAGAACAAGAAATTAAACAGCAAAAGTAGGAAAGCAACATCAAGTAAACAACATGACAAGAATAAGCCAATGTATAACAGTTATAACCATCAATGTAAATGACCTCAATTCACCAGTCAAAAGAAACAGACCGGCAGAGTGGATTAAGAGACAGAATTCCACAATATGCTGGATGCAGGAAACACATTTTACTCAAAAGGAAATCCATAGACTGAAAGTCAAAGGTTGGAAAACAATCCTCCATGCAACAGGTTCCCAGAAAAAAGCAGGGGTAGCTGTTATGTTTGCAAACAGTGTAAACTTCAAACTGATAACAATCAAAAGAGACAAAGAAGGCCACTACATACAAGTTAGGGGAAAACTGCAAGAGGAAGAGATAACAATCCTAAACATGTATGCACCAAATAATGGAGCACCAAACTATGTAAGGCAAATCTTAACGGACATAAGAAAGCAAATAAACAATAACACTATTGTAATAGGGGACCTAAATACCCCTTTGACAAAAAAGAGACAGGTCAATTGGACCTAAACTCAGCAAAGATGTAATAGACCTGAGCCAAACGTGCAAACAAATGGACTCAGTAGATGTTTACAGAGTGTTCCACCCCACAACACCCGAATACACATTTTTCTTAGCTGGTCATGGGACTTTCTCTAAAATAAACCACATTCTAGCCCATAGAGCATACCTACCTAAATGCAAAAGGATTGAAATTATCCCATGCATATTATCTGACCACAGTGCAATGAAATTAGAAATTAACAACAAAAGGAATTCCAAAAACTCTATAAACATTTGGAAATCAGACAACAACCTCCTGAATAACCAATGGGTCACAGAAGAAATTAAAAAATACCTACAAACAAATGAAAATACAAATACAACTTATAGGAATCTGTGGGATGCAATGAAAACAGTCCTAAGAGGGAAATTTATAGTGATGAACTCACATATAAAGAAAACAGAAAGAGAACAAATAAATAGCCAAATGTTGCAGGTCAAACTTTTAGAAAAAGAAGAACAAGTCAAGCCCAAAACCCAAAGAAAGGAGGAGATTATGAAGCTTAGGGCAGAACTTAATGCAATTGAGACGTAGAAAACTCTATAAAAAATAAGTGAATCAAGGAGTTGGTTTTTTGAAAGAGTAACTAAATTTGATAAAGCTCTAGCCAATCTTATCAAAAGAAGAAAGGAAAGAACTCAAATTCATGCACTAAGGAATGAAAAGGATGAAATCACTACAGATTTCAAAAGATCCTACAGAAATTCAAAAGATCATTAATACCTACTTTGAGAATCTTTACTCCAATAGGATAGAAAACCCAAAAGAAATAGACAGATTCCTAGAAATGTATGAATTACCAAAGTTGAACCAGGAAGATATAAAAACCCTGAACAACCCAATATCAATTAATAAGATTGAAAATGTCATTAAAAACTTACCAACAAAGAAAAGCCCAGCCCCTGATGGATTCACAGCAGGATTTGACAAAATATTCAGCGAAGATTTAGTGTCAACACTCCTCAAACTCTTCAATGAAATAGAATTAAGCAATTCTCCCTAACTCATTTCTGGAGGCAAGTATTATATTCATAGCAAAACCAGAGAAGGACCCAACCAAGAAAGAGAACTATAGGCCAATCTCCCTAATGAACATAAATGCAAAGATACTCAATAAAATACTAGCAAATAGAATGCAGTGAATCATAAGGAAAATTATACACCATGACCAGGTTGGATTTATTCCAGGAATGCAGGGATGGTTCAATATTCACAAATCAATTAATGTATTATACCATAGCAATAGAGACAAAGACAAAAACCACATGATCATCTCAGCAGATACAGAAAATCCTTTTGATAAAGTCCAACATGCATTCATGTTAAAAACCCTAGAAAAAATAGGAATAGAGGGCCTCTACCTCAATCTAATCAAAGCCAACTATGACAAACCAACAGCCAACATCATACTAAATGGACAAAAACTGAAAGCTTTCACTTTAAAGACAGCAACAAGACAAGGATGTCCACTGTCACCACTATTATTCAACGTAGTTCTAGAAGCATTAGCCAAAGCAATTAGACAAGAGAGTGAAATAAAAGGAATACGGATAGAAAAGGAAGAAGTAAAACTACCACTATTTACAGATGACATGATACTTTACATGAAAGACTCCAAAAACTCCCCAAGAAGACTCCTTCAATTAATAGATAAATTCAGCAGAGTAGCTGGATACAAAGTCAACACCCAAAAATCAATAGCATTTCTATACACAAACAACAAACAGACTGAGAGAGAAATTAAGGAAACCATACCTTTTACAATAGCATCCAAGAAATTGAAATATTTAGGAATCAATCTAACAAAAGAGGTAAAAGACCTATTCAGTGAAAACTACAGTATTCTGGAAAAAGTGATTGATGAGGAGTTCAATAAATGGAAGAACATTCCCTGCTTATGGTTAGGAAGAACCAACATTGTGAAAATGGCCATACTACCAAAATTGTTGTACAGATTCAATGCAATTCCCATTAAACTATCATCAGCATACCTCCCAGATCTAGAGAAGACATTCTTCAGATTCATCTGGAACAAGAAGAGACCCAGAATAGCAAAAGCAGTTCTGGGCCACAAGGACAAGTCAGGTGGAATCACAATCCCTGACCTGAAATTATACTACAAAGCAATTGTAATAAAATCAACCTGGTACTGGCTCAAAAACAGACCTGAGGATCAATGGAACAGACTGGAAGATGCAGCCACAACCACAAACACACTCAGCCACCTAATCTTTGACAAAGGGGCCAAACAAGCTCACTGGAAGAAAGATAGCCTCTTTAATAAATGATGCTGGAAAAATTGGCTTGCCACTTGCTGAAGACTGAAAATAGACCCAAGTCTATCACCATGCACCAAATTCAAGTCAAAATGGATCACGGATCTCAATATTAAAACAGAAACACTAAACCTATTGGAAGAGAAAATAGGCAAAAATCTTGAAGACAGGAGTAGGCAGAGAGTTCATGAACAAAAATCAAACTGCAAGGGAAACACTTCAAAGAATCAATAACTGGGACCTCATTTTATTGAAAAGTTTTTGCACATCTAAAGAAATTACCAGCAGAGTATAAAGAAAACACACAGATTGGGAAAAAGTCCTAACCGGCTGCTCCTCAGACAAACGCCTTCTATCTAGAACATACAAAGAATTAAAAAACGTGAACATGTCCAAATTCAAACACCCAATCCAGAAATGGGCTTGTGAGATGAATACACACTTCTCAGATAAAGAAGTACAAATGGCAAATAAATATATGCAAAAATGTTCTACATGTTTAGTCATTGAAGAAATGAGAATTAAAACAACATTGAGATTTCATCTCACCCCAGTAAGATTGGCCAGCATCAAGAAATCATCCAATAACAAATGCTGGCAAGGCTGTGGAGAAATGGGAACTCTTCTGCGCTGCTGGTGGGAATGCAGACTGGTGAAACCACTGTGGAGATCGGTTTGGAGATTCCTCAGCAAACTAGGTCTGGAGGTCCCATTCAACATAGCTATTCCCCTTCTGGGTATTTCCCCAGAAGATCTGAAAACATCATATCACCGTGATATATGAGCACCCATGCTTATAGCAGCACAATTTGTAATACCTAAATTGTGGAAGCAACCCAAATGTCCCTCCACAGAGGACTGGATTTAAAAACTGTGGCATTTTTACACAATGGACTATTATTCACCTGTAAACAAAGACAAACTAGGGGCTTTAACAGGCAAATGGTGACAATTAGAGACCATACTCATAAGTGAGGTAAACCAGATGTGCATGTGCAAACAGCATATAGTATCATTAGTGTAGGAACCTGTAGGTGAGAATATAGATTGGGAGGTATGAAGGGACACTGCTCAAGTGTAGAGAGCAATCGGGATGAAGGGAAGGAGAGGAGGAAGAGGAGGATGGCTGAGTAGGTATGTATGCATGTGCGGGATGGCTGGCATGGTTGCTCTGTTGTCTCTTGTCATTTTGATGTGGGGAACAGTCGATGATTAGTTGTTTGATCAATCTTGTATGTCTATTTCTATTTTCCTGTGCATACCCTTTGAAGTTATCAATGTGTACAACAACCATTGTTGATCCCCTACCACTTTATCTGTAGTTCGGTTTTTGTACTGTTCTTGTGCTACTGTGTGTATGTTTGTTAGTGTTTTTCTTCTTTTACTTTTAAAATTAAAAAACAAAACCAGAGTGAAGTCAAATATATTGTGGCCAAATTGAATGATTCTGATCTAGGAGTGGGGCTATTGGCTGAGTAACTTCCAATACATAAGTGCCAATGGCTATTGAAAACCTAATAGGTTTTTCTTCTACAATGGCAGTTAGCATGGGTTCCCTGAGGCCAAGAAACAGATCCGTGACCCATTAATCTGAAAGTTCTGATTCCATCACAAACACTTTCCTTTTCTCTCTTTTCTCCTTTTCTAGCATTTAGACATTCTTGTGTGTAATATCCTTTCTCCTTGGGGTAGGCACACTGGTCTGGATCTAGGGGCATGTGACAACCTCCTTCTTTTGTCCCTTTTCCTGGCTCTTGCTGGAGCCTCGCTCTCGTCAGCTGCCAACACTATCTTTCTCTTTTCCTGCTTACATCTCCATTCTATATCCTCTCTGTCATGAAAACATTTGGGGACAACCTCTACTAGCTGGGACAATTTCATCCCTGCAAAACCTTTCAACTTCTGCAGCTTACTCTGCTGCAGTGCCCAAGAGGAATCCCCCAGCAAGGCTGGCAACAGATTGTGTGTGTGTGTGTGTGTGTGTGTGTGTGTGTGTGTGTGTGTGTGAGCATGCATGCGCGTGCCCACACACAGCAGCAGCTCAAAAAGGAGGATTGGGATACAGCTGTGGCTGAGTTGGGAGACAAAAGAGAGGATCATCTTCCTCAGGTGCTGAGGGTATAACGGGATTGCTGCTTAGGGGACCTTTCCTTAATTACCAGAACTCGATCTGGGAATCCACAAACACACATCACCTTTAAATTTGTCAAAATACTAAATCATGTATAAATCAGAATGGTGGGCTTACTGTCTGCCAAGTCCATGATAGCTCAAGTTAGGAAAAAGAGAGAACATGTGAGTCTTTCCTCCCCTACTCACCCAAAAATTGAAAAAAGAGCACAAGGCTGTGGCAACCTGAAATCAAGGGTGCATTTGGGAGAAAAACACAGAGCAGACAAACAGACAAACAAAACAAAGCAATCCTTGGAGTATGAATCACCTCTGACCATCAGTTTGAAAAGGTTTAGACACCAGAACTGACCAAATCTGAAACACTACAAAAACTAATTCCAAACAAACCCAGAGACAATCTCTGGACAAATGCAAAAGCAGAAATTCTAGCCAAATTCCCAGCTATGCTGAGATCAGATGGCTACCATGTCTGGAGCCTAAGCCCTTCAGGCAGTCTGGAAAAAAAGAAATCAAAGAAAACAATAGAATCCAATTTTAAATCTTAGTAGGTCAGAGAGCCAGGCTTAGGCATTTTACTTTCACAAACTCAGCATCCCAGCAGGCAGTCATACCCAGGTGCCCAGCTCAAATCAGTGGGGTTGCTCCGCTAGCGAAAGAGAGGCTGGTGACGCTAGGAGGCACAGGGCCTCCTCAAATGATGGCCTTTTCTCATGAGGCCGAATCTCATGCTCAAGGTCTCCAAGTGATACAGTACTCATGTCCAACAATACAGGCACTCACAAGAGACTGCAAAGCCAGGAAAGAACAAAGCTTTTTTGGAGAGGCAGCTGACAGTCTCTGACCAGAAACCAGAAAAAATATCCGCCCAAATCCGGGTCTCACCTTCAATTTAAGCACATTTTTAGGTTTCCATAGTAACTCTCAGCTCATTTGGGGGAATTTTACAAGAACGTCACACAATTATCACAAAGTTTACCATTCTCCAAAGCTGCAGTCAGCTGGATTGGAGAGGTCGTTGTGGTTTAACACTTAGCCGGCTTTCCTATTTGTCTTGTTTGTTCTGTTCCCATTTTATAACTCTGTTCTGGTTTATGACCAACCAAGGGGAGGAGGTTTAACTGTAGTTTACGTGAACTTTAAGTGACTTCTGGTAAAATAGAGTTACACAGAGAAAATGAAGTTTATCTTGCCCTGTCAAACATATTTAAACATGGAAGTATACTTTGACTGTTCCCTGAGGGAGGTGAAGTGTAGAGGACTTGACCACGAGCATCTTCTTTTTTTCTTTCTTCTAGAACCCTTTGAGCAGCTAGTGTTCTATGAAGTGCATTTACTAAGAAATAAAGTCTTTACAAAAAAGTAAATACTTACACAGTAATCACAAAGCCTCTATGATTTGGTCCTCATTTTCCTTCCTACCCTATCCTATAAATCATCTAAAAATTTCTTATAACAAAATGTATTGTCTAGGCAAAAAAAGGACATTTATTATTCCCACATAATCTATACTGTAATAAAGATTTTCTTTTGCTCCTTCCTCCCATTATTCCATGTCACTTTCTCCAGTTAAAATTTTACTCATAATTGAAGACACTCAAGAAATGTCTTCTTATCCATAAGCCTTGGTTTGTTTCTTAATTATATGTAATATCCCCACATTCTTAGATTTAATAATGCCATTCTGATGGCATATATCATGTGTGATGTGCCACATTTCCATTAGACTTTTATAATCATTTTTTGGTTTCAGAAATTGAAAACAGGGCCTCAGGCATACTAAAAATGGATTCTATCACACTAAGCTTTATCTCTGAGGTCTAGGTTACAAAATTTTAAAATAGTACTATCATATGTCCAGTGATCATAAAAAACTAGCTTCCAAGCATTTTATCTGTTTATTAAATTAGTCATTCATCCGTTCTGGGATAGTTTTGGTCATCTAAACTAGGTGGTTTCAGTCCAACCATCAACCTTATTTAGTATCAGGGCATGTTCTAGGACTAAACACAGACCTAGAACAATAGACAAGAGAGACATAACACCTTCCTTCGTAGAGTTTAAATCCTGCTGGAGGAAAATAAATGATAAATATATAAAAAAGATTATTTAGACAATGGCACGTGGTATGTAGAAAATAAAACAGAATAATGGTATAGACATGGTATAGACAAGAAATGGTATGGACAAGAAACAGCTAAGGATCAATAGAACAGGTTAGAAAATGAAGCAATAACTCCAAACATGGTATAACAGGCATGTGATGATTGCATTAACTAGAGTAATTTTGACATTTCATTTGTGCCAGCACATGGGAATTTTGAAATTTCACATGAAGCAAGATGAAATTCAGTTGTTAGATTGATACCAAAGTATTTCATCCTTTTGATGCTGTTATGAGGGTGTGGTTTCCTTAATTTCTCTCACAGTAAGACTTTTATTTGTTTACAGGAATGACATTGATTTTTCAGTGCTCACTTTATATCCAACTATGCTACTGAATTTTGTTGTTAAATCTAAAAGTCTTTTGGCAGAACTTTCGAAGTCTTCTATGTAGGAAATTAACAATGTTTATTATATTGCATGTTGTTATCTTCAAAGTAGTTGCTTAGATTATGAAATATAGGCATGTAAGATTGGTAAAACAATATAAACACTAAATATTCTTTTCAATGAACTAACAGAAATTAGTAGTACAATTATTGTATATATTCTTATATGATATCGTATATATTAGTTATCATATATATTCTTTCTTTTCTCCTTTCCACCATACAACTTATTCTTTCTTTTTTGAGCAGTTTCTTTCCCTTTCACACAATTTGTAATAGCTAAATCTTGGAAACAACACAAATGCTCATCAACTGAGGAATGGATAAAAAAAATGTAGTATTTTTATACAATGGAGTATTACTATAAAGGAAGATAAACTTGAGGCTTTTATAAGTAAATGGATGCAATGAGAGACTGTACTTATAAGTGAAATAAAACAGACTCCCATGTGTCAACATTACATTATCTCCCTAGAGTAAGAAAATGAAAGAGTAAATAAGATCCAAAAGGTACAGTAAACATTGTATTGGTTTTTAATCTCCACTACATTAGTTTTTGCCTTTCTAATAATTTTCTACCTCATACAAGTTTTAGATTTGATTTATTCTTCTTTTTATACAAGTTTGAGGTTCAAACTATGGGTTGTTTTTTTGAGCTTGTTCTGTTTTCCCAATATGAGAATTCACTGGTATAAATTTTTTCATTGTGTCCTATAAGGTCCAATATCATGTATCAGAATTATCATTTATTTATAGACACTGTTTAATTTCTTCTTCAAGATTTATACATTAAAAAATACAGTACTTTGATAGGGAATTTGAAAAGGATATCAGAAAATGGAAAGATATCTCTTGTTCATGGGTAGGAAGAGCCAATATAGTGAATATACTCTCAAAATTGTTATGCAGATTTAGTGCAACCTCAATAAAAATTACCATTAGTGTACTTCACAGAACTAGAAAAAACATTCCTAAAATTCATTTATAACCAAAAAAGAACTAGAGTAGCAAAAGCAATCTGAGGTGACAAAGGCAAGGCAGAGGGCATCACAATCTCTGATGTGAAATTATATAACAAAATTACTGTGATAAAAACAGCATGATACTGACAAAGAAACAACTGAGGATCAATAGCACAGATTAGAAAGTGAAGCAATAACTCCAAACATACTGAGCTATCTTATCTTTGACAAAGGAGCCAACCATGTGTACTGGAAGAAACATAGCCTCTTTAATAAACAATGCTGGGAAAACTTTCTTTCCACACACAAAAGACTAAAACTAGACCCATGTCTCTCACCGTACATTAGAATATAATCAAAGTAGATCAAAGATCTAAATATTAAAATAGAAACCCTATGTCTACTGGAAAAGATAATAGGTAGAACTCTTGGAAACATAGGTGTAGTCAAAGATTTCATAAACAAAACCCTGACTGCATAGGAAATACTACAAAGAATCAACAGCAGCCATCTCATCTTAATAAAAAGCTTTTGCACAGCCAAATAAATTAACAATATAGTGTAAAGACAACCCAGACATTACATGTAAATTTTAATCTGTTGTCCCTCAGAGAAAAGACTAGTATTTGGTATGTATAAAGAGTTGAAAAAAATCAGACCTTCCCCAAATTTAAAGACTAAATCCAAAATGCACATCTGAGATGAATGTACACTTCTCCAAGAAAAAATACAAATGAAAATAAATATATGAAAAAATGTTTGACATCAACTGGTCATTCAAGAGATGCAAATTAAAACAATGCTGAGATTCCATCTCACCCCAGAGAGGATGACTATTTTCAAGAAATCAACCAACAATAAATGCTGAAGGGGATATGGGGAAAAATGAACTGTGGAAATCAGTGTGGATATTCCTCAAAAAAGTAGGATTAGAGGTCCCATTTGACTCAGCTATTCCTCTTCTAAGTATCTTCACAAAAGAGTTAAAAACATCATACCAGAGTGATACATGTGCACCCATGTTTATAGCAGCACAGTGTAATAGCTAAATCTTGCAAACAACCCAAATGCAGATCAACCAAGGAATGTATTTTTTATACAGTAGCGTGCTACTCAGCCAAAAAGAAGGATAAACTTGAGACATTTCTAGGAAAATGGATATACTTTGAGATCATACACTTAAGTGAAGTAAATTGGACACAAGTATGTAATTATAACACTGTTTCTCTGGTGTGACATTCTGAAAGTGTAAATAAGGATCAAAGTGTACAAAAGGTATTGTGAAATAAGAAGAAATTGTTCAAAAGAAAGGGGAACTAGGGAGGGAGAGGGAGAAAGGAAGGAAAATAAAAAACAATAAAGGAAGGATAAAATTGAAACAAAGTTTTATAAATGAGAGGAAGAGGGGTTGAAGGGACAGGAAGGTTTTGGGGAAAAGGACACAGTATATCATGTTCAGGTCCAAACTCCCTATTAATGTGATCATTATGTGTACCTATAGGTACAAATAGACTTAATAAGAAAAAAGATGAATTCAATAGGTAGTTCATATTCATTTAAATCGTTAAAAAATAGGACAGAGTTTATGCAATTGCACACTTTGTGCAATGTAAAACTACTGAGTAGTGTTTGTATCTTTGTGTGAATGGTGCCTCTGTTAGCCAGATTTCTACAGAGAAGCAGAACTTCTAGGAGTGATATGGAATCTGGGACTTATGGTAAAGATTATGCCTCAAGTGATTGTGAATGCTCATAAAAGGTTCTATGAAAATTCATTGCCTCATTGGTATACACGGAATTTACTCTCAGGGATAAGGGCTGCTAGTAGCTAAGACTATATGAAAGAGAATGAACCAAGAACAGGAAGCCCAAGGACAGAAGGAATTCCCCAGGAACAAATTAGAACCCATTCTGTGTGTCAATGCCTCTAACCTAAATAAAATGAGTGATGTGCAGAAAGACCTGGTGTCTTTGATCATATGGCTGAACAAGCACCTGATTTGTGTCTTGAAGAAGCCAAAGGAGTTGACAAATTAGCAAGCTGAACAACTAAAGCCTGGCTGCTGCCTGTGTTTATAGGGTGCACCACAAAATCAGTGACTGTGTGCATAAACTATAGCAGTGTGTTAGCCTTCAGAGAATGTTGAGTGTAATGGTTGATACTTCCAAATCTTGCAAAATTTCTCTTGTGATCTATCCTAACCAGAATCATACAAAGAGTGAGACTCTTGGCAGTATGCTTCAATTTCTCTGAAATGAGACAACAGGCTGGGGTTATATGGTACAGCATTCACAGCCATACACGGCGTATCTCTTATTGCAGAGCTAGACCTTCACCAGGACCTGAGGCTCCCAGAGTGTCATGCTTTTCGCTGTATAGTGTTGCCTCTTTTATGGAGGGCAGAGCTCATAATTGTATATCTCATAACACATACCATAGAAAAGCAAGTGTTTACTAAGTATTTGTTGAATAAATATTGTATATGGAATTGAATAGCCCTGACCTAGAAGTGAGTATAGAAAACTAAGTTCTTAAATTTTGTTAAGTGGCTAGACTGTATCAGAGAACATCAGCTGGGGGAAAAGATCTATAGTCAATTTTGACCAGAGTAAAATAGAGTTATGTCATTGCCATTGAAGTAATTTGCCTTTAGGAGAGTAGAACTAAGTAAAAATGCCATTTCTAACTGTAAGCATTTGTGTTCTCGCATTCTCAGGCCAGAAATATTACCTAGGGGCAGAAGCATTAGCATTACCTGGGAATTTGTTAGAAACGGAAATTCTCAAGCTCTATTGAATCCGAGGTTCTGGGAGCAGAGTCTACCAATCTATATTTGAATAACCTCTTCAGGAAATTCTTAGGCCTGTTTAAGTTTAAGAATTCTAATTTTAGAGTTGTTGAATTCACTGGAGATTAAATAAAACAAGATGCTAGAGTGGGCATCCATTAGAGAATCTGAAAATTTGGTGAGCAAGAAGAATGTAATAAGTTGCAACTGCAGACAAGTCAGGACAGCTGGCAAAATATGAAACGACACAGGCAGTCATTAAGAGGAAAGACTCTTAGAAGCAAGGACACAATGAGTTGTAATAAGAAAGCGTTACTGAGCCGGAACCCCAGAGATTTCTCTTGTGATAGCAGCACACGTGTTCACGGCAGGTAGGTTGCCAATTGCTTCTTCCTTGGGTAAGGTTGTGCATAGCCATGTCTCTCATTAGAAACTTCCTTGTCCATTAAAGGAGGAGTCAGTTCCTTTAGGATCAACCATGAGAAAGGCTGAGATAACCTGATTCTCATAAGGGATAGCAGCCCCACCTTCCTGACGTTCATTTGCGCGCAGCTTCTGCTTATCAGACTTCCAGTCTCACTAGCTTCTGACTCCACCTTCATTTTGTCTTCATACTCAGGGCGTGCTATTACCACATGATAATACTACAGTTCAAAATTCTTATCACTGTGAAGAACGCCTTTACCCTTTATCTTCTCCTACTCCTTTGTCCCTGTTCTCAAAGTTGAAACCCTAATTCTCTATGATTTTTCCCATCGAACCTTCTAAGACTTTAGGGGACCCTCGCAGATTTGTCTAACAAATGAAGAAAGAGGGTTAAGCCACAGACAAGGTATCTTAGGAAAAACTTAAACGAAGAGATTTCTCTTCATGGATAGAGATTACAAAGTTAACAGAGAGAGAAGAGTGAAAGAGAATGTCCATATATCCCTGATGGTGAAGAAGAATTTCAGAAACAAAATGATTTAACAGGGATAGCCAGGCCTATGGTGTCACAGGATCATGAAATCTAGACCTGAGGGGAAAAGAATAAAGAGCTTCTAAGGTAGTGGAGGCCACAGCAAGAAATCTGTGGACAAATGATCCAAAACCAGTTCCACAGTGGCCCCCATACACTTTACCGCTGGGTAGAACTCTAAAAGAGGACCATGAAACAATGGCTAAAATTAAATTTTCCTGTAAACCTAAGAAAGGATTTATAGAAATGAGAATAATAGTTCTTAGAGGTGTATGTGTACAAACTGAATTTAATATGCTTCCAGTTGTATTTCTTTTTCCCACTGTTTATATCTTCTCAATGACTTTATTTCAAGAAAAATTGCACAATATAGCAAAGACCTATTATTCTTTTGTTTGTTTGTTTTTTCAGTACTGGGAATCGAATTCAGGACCTTGTACTTGCCAGACAGGTGCTCTGCCACTGAGCTATATCCTCAGCCCAAGACCTATTATTCTTAAATGAATTGAAACTTTTCTAGGTTGGTTACATTTAGTTTGGTTACTAGAAACAAGGTGGAAAAGAAAGAAGATATGTAAATTTAATGAGATTCCAGATGTAGTAACATGTGTTATGTATGGATTCTAATCTGGGATGATTAGATTGCATAGCAGTGCTGCGAGGAACCCAACGTGATGTTCTACTCCTATTGGTATAGTAGAAGGGTGAGACTGGTAAATACCATGACTTACCCAAAATGCAACAAATGCACAACTTTAGATATTAGGTTTAAAACACTGGAGGGAAGGAGGAGTGAACAAATTTGGGAACAGGACGATATATGAATCTGGATCTCAATACAGAATGTATGGGACATTCCAAAAGAATTGTTTTTCAGATAGTGTGAACATAAAGGAAAAGAGGGCAAAATCTCCCATCCAGAGCTTAGTAGAAGCAGCGTTTTTACTATCCCAGTTACAAGATGAGGACAAAGATACTAGGAAATGGAACGGTAATAAATTCTGGCAAAAATGTTATATACCGCCAGAGAACTTGAGAGGAATGGTGATCTTCACTTGAGCAAATAAACAAGAGACAAAGGCACAAGAAGAACCCTGGCATGTAGTATCTTATGTCTAATGTCTTACCCACGTACCTCTTCCAGTGTAATGCTAGGAGTCCCTATACATTGAGAGCAGTCTGAATCCAGAAGTCTTGAGGGCTCAGCTGACATAATCCATGAAATCAGCCTGCGCAGGCAGAGAGAGAAGCAGAGGCAGATGGAAGGGTGGGAAATGGGAAGGAATACAGAAAATAAATGGGCCAGAAATGATGGAGCAGGTAATACCTGAACATTGGGGAGAATTTGTAGGTATTTTCCAGGTACATAATGGAGAGAATTAACTTAGGTTCACTGTTTTATTTGCTTTTATGTTGACAAAGTTATGATGTCTTCTGAGCAAATTACCATCTTTTAGAATAAAATGTAAAGGATATGCTAAAGTATTTTCACCCAGGAGCACTGGATTCCTGAAGATGCTTGGTATACCAGTATCTTGTCATTTGTTGTGGGTTCAATTGTATCTCTCAAAAAGATGTTGAAACCTCTAGCCCCAGTACCTAGGCATGAGATTTATTTTGAAATTGATCATTGTTGCTGGTTGAGTTAAGATAAAATGAGTGTGGTGGGTGCCAACTCAATATCATGCATGCCCTGACTTTTAAAAAATAAAGAAAATGTAGGTGCATGTGCACAAGGGAGAGTATCAGGTGAAGATGAAGGCAGAGATCAGCATAATATATCTACAAGCCAAACAAAGCTAAATATTGCCAGCAAAATGTCAGAAACCTCTGAAAAGATCTGGGGCAAATTCTCCCTCGTAGCCCTCAGAAGGAACTATCCCTGCTGACAAATTGGTCTTGACTATTAACCTGTACAGCTGGGAGAATGAATTTATTTTAAATCACCCAGTTTGTCATATTTGTTATGGCAGCTCTAGCAAATGAATGCACCCATCACTAACATATCCTCTTATCACTCATAATTTTTTTTTTTTTGCTGCAAAGTACGTATATCATTGATGGTAAAAATCCTGCTCATCTTTACACAAATATAAATGACCAATTTATATGTATTGTATTTAATAAGATTATGTCCTCAGTAGAGGTCAATTTATCATGAAACCAAAGGAATTTAAGTTTTGAGACCCATCCATATTGGCCCCTTCTGGATCTCAGTGTTTAGCTTTATATTTTTAATTTACATTTTTAATATTCTAAAATATATCGCCCCCCCCATTATTGAAGCTTTGGACTCTAGACAGCTGGAATCGGCCCTTTTACAACCCTGTTGTTATAACTTCCGTTCTCTGCTAACAATTCAGCACAGTTGTATTTCTCTTTACACCCTAATTCACTCTTAGTGTGCTTTCAAATTCATTGTTCTCATAAGCAACAATCATTAAAAATAAACTGAAAGGGAGAAATAACAAACTGGAAGAACAACTCTAAGAGTCCTTGAACGTGAAGTGTTCCAGGCCCGGTGGGACTGCAAAATGAGGATGAGAAGCCTTTTCTCACAGGCACCAAATGGTAGTTTTTATTTACTTATTTCTTTACTTTTTGTCTGAGGGTTTCTGTTTCAGGTGAATTACCTCAGGGAGAAAACCCATTTCTGATATTTCTAGCCGCCCATCAGTTTTTTCTAGGTTGGGAAACTTCAATTGTTTTGTAGAAATGATGGATTAAAATTAAAATTGCGTTCATTAGCATATCTAAATGGAAGCATCCTGTCTTACTGTATGTACTCATTAAGAGTAAATATGAACAGAATTCCAGAATTTGTCTCATTAATTAGGTAGTAGATTCATGCACATCCCCAAACTGTGCAGGATCGGAGGAGCCTGTGTATCCAGGCCCAAGCTGGCTGTGACTCCAGGGGATTTCTGTATCTATAATTTATATATTCCTCTCCAACATGGGCCTTCCTCCCTTCTGTCATTACAATAGCTGTCTTCAGTTTTCACATGTACTCAAATCCTATCTTAGCAGGAGAGCAGGTATCGCTCATGTAACTACAATGAGGTGGACAAGTTGGCTGAGGTACTGCTAAGATCGTGTCAGAAAAACAAACACAATTTGTTTTATCTTTTTCTCTTGCCTTGGATAGCAACATCCTGGCACTTTTCCAAGTCCTGCCAACTGGTGGAGATGGCGGAATTCTATACTGCCTGATATTTTGCTTTGCACATTGTGCATGACTTCTACCTGGTGCTACAGTAGACAAATTTTTCCTCAACCCTCATCCTTCTGTATGAGTGACACACAATTAGAAAAACAATCTAAGCCCCTCCTAGCTCTCTTACTCATTTATACCCAAGGAAGGAGAGTGAATCTCATCGGTGAGTAGAGAAGGCAGTAAGAATTCTCAAAACACTGCCTTCCTTCTCTCTTTTGAATACACTTGTCTCCGATGGACACCTGCTTCTCTGCTCTCTGCCATACAGTCAGCCTCTCTGGGTGCTATGGCTTGTGTCTAGGCATTGCATCCCGCAAAGCCTCATGTAGTCATAGGTGGGGCTTTTCAGAGGTAGCAGGATCTAGAGTATGTGATGCTGGAAGCAAGGGTGTGTGATTACTACATTACTCCACTGATTGGCTGGGCACAGTTCTGAGAGTGGATAATGGGAGGCTCCTCTCTGAGTGTGAATGTTACCTACCCAAAGGGAGGGTAGCCTGGATAGAAGATAAGGGACAGAAAGAAGGCTGCTATTGGCACTTGTTACTTGCTGCTTTTGCTGGCTTCTGCCTGCCATAAGTTGTTTCTCCTCTGTGATGCCCCCTCTGCCGTGTGACCTTGCCTTGGAGCTACCTGATCATGGACTACAACCTCTACAAACTGTAAACCAAAATAAACCTTTCGGGGGCTGGGGGTATAGCTCAGTGGCATAAGCGCTTGCCTGGCAAGCGCAAGGTCCTGAGTTCGATCCCTGGTACCGGAAAAAATAAAATAAAATAAAATAAAATAAACCTTTCCTCCTACAGCTTGGGGTGTCAGATATACTGTCTCAGTAAACAGGAAATTAACACACGATATTTTCTATTATGACTAGGTGTATCTATTTTGGATCATTCCCCAAAATGGGCTACTACAATTCCTGCTCTCATCAAGAGGTGGAATCTATTTCTCCACCCTGAAATCCAAGTGGATCTGACTCATTTACACCAACCAAGTGCAGTGAAAGTGTTGCTTTACAAGTTCCAAGTCTAGCTACTGAAAGGCTTGAAGCTTCAATTTTCTTTCTCTTAGAACCCAGTTACCATGTCGTGTGGGAGTTTGGGCTGAGAAAGAGGACATATGGTGAGGGAGAACTACGTGAAATAAAGGACCGCGTGGAAGATAACCAAAGTACCATGGTCAGCTCCAGGACTGCGGCACCATACTTATCTAACAGCCTTCTTGGTCCATATATCCCAGGCTGCCTGTTATAACATTGTATCTTCCTACCCATGAGCAAGAATATTTTTCCACTTATTGAAATCCTCTTTGATCTTTTTTTTTAGAGTACTACAGTTTTCATTGAAAAGATCTTTCATTTCTTTTATTAGATTGATTCCTAAATATTTCTATTTCTTGCATGCTATTGTGAAAGATATGGTTTCCTTAATTTCCCTTTCAGTCTGTTTGTTGTTTCTGTATAGGAACGCTATTGATTTTAGGGTGTATCATCTCACCACAGTAAGAAAGGCTAGCATTAAGAAATCAACCAGTAACAAATGTTGGCAAGGCTGTGGAGAAATAGGAACCCTTTTCCACTGTTGGTGGGAATGGAGACTGGTGAAAGCACTGTGGAAATCAGTTTGGAGATTCCTCAGCAAACTAGGTCTAGAGGTCCCATTCAACCCAGCTGTTCCCCTTCTGGGTACTTTCCCAGAAGATCTGAAAACATCATATCACAGCGATATATGTGCACCCATGTACATAGCAGCACATTTTGTAATAGCTAAATTGTGGAAGCAACTTAAATGTCCATCCACAGAAGATTGGATAAAAAAAGTTGTGGTACTTTTATATAATGGAATATTACTCAGCTGTAAAGAAAGATAAACTTGAGGCTTTTATAGGTAAATGGCCACAACTAGAGACTACACTCATAAGTGAAATAAATCAAACCTTCATGTGTAAGCAATGTGTTGTCTCACTAGTGTAAGAACCTGAAAGAGTGACTAAAATCTAGGAGGTATAATAGACATTGTGAAATGAAATGAAAATGCTCAAAAGTAAGAGGCAGCTGGGGTGTGGGAAAGGAGAATGGAAAGAAGGGGAAATTATGTATTGTGTATATACAGGATAACTAAGAGTTGTACTACTGTCTTCTACTGCTTTACTGAAAGGAACAATTAACGATTACTTGCTTGACCATTATTGCATGTCTCTATTTGTTTTCCTGAGAAACCACTTTGAAGATATCAATATGTAATACAACAACCATTGTTAATTTCCTACCACTTTGTCCGCAACTCTGTATTGTTTGTATTGTTCTTATGGTGTTTTGTAAATGGATGTCTATTTGTTAATATACTTTCTTCTTTTATTTTTAAAATAAATTTTAAAAAGTATCAACATTCTGAGTTTTGAAAGTTTTTACATAGAAATAGATAACTCATCTTTTGGGGGATAATTTTATTTAATTTCAGTAGTGAAACCTTAGTAAGTTCACTTGTACATGTTCTTCAAATAGTTTTATCAGTATTTAACATGATGTTTTAATCTGCATCTTTTACTCATAGATTGCTTACCCATTGAGTTAGTTAGCATAAGAACAGGCTTAGCACAAAGTTATGTTCAATATGTTCTAGAATATAATACTTTAAAAAAGCTATCCGGTTTGCTTCAATAAATATTATGAACATGTTTCACTTCTACAATCCCTTTATTAATTTTTTCTAAATAGATTTTATTTCAATGCTTCAATCTAGTTTTTTGATATGGAAATAATAGTAGCTTTTAGTGAAAAGTGGGGTTAAATCTCAAATTTTTTTTTGCTAGTTTTTGCTCACTTAACTGAGAAACTACTGTCCTTTTCTGAGCTTAATTTAAATACTAGAGGGAATAGCTATTGATAGGTTTCCTGTATGGTACTGTACTTTAATTAGTTTTGATATAACTTACACATTTCACTCATTTAAAGCAGAAAATAATGACAATATAATTTTGAAGTATTCTTTCCAACATCTTGCCTATTAGCAACCAATCTCTATTTTCTCCTTCTTAACCCTGAGCCACCACTAACTTACTTTTTGTCTGGAATTAACTAATCTAGGCATTTTATATAAATGGAATTGTATGATATTTGATCTTTGTGATCATATTCTTGGACATAATACTTCCAAAGTTCATTATGTTGCAGCATGTATTATTAATACTCTGTATATTTCACCTCCTTCTCTTTTCCTTCATTCTTTCCTCTTTTTCCTCTTCTTTCTTTTTTCTTTCTTTTGCAATTCTAGGGATGGAACTTAAGGTCTTATTCACCCTAGATGAATACTGTGTACCACAAGTGACTCCTTAATCCTATTTCTTTCTGTAGGAGCCTGATATTCCGTTGTGTGGCCTGTTGTCCATTTTTCAGTCAATGGACATGTGGGTGATTTCTACTTTTTATTATAAGGAATAATTCTGTTACAAATATTTGTGTATTCAAGGTCCTGAGTTCGATCCCCAGTACTGCCAAAAACAAAAAACAACAACAAAAAAATTTTGTGTACAAGTTTTCATGGACATTTAAAAAATTGCTCTTAAGTATATCATTAGGAATGTAAATGCAATGCATAAGTTCTTGAATTTCCCAATATTATTACCCACACTTATTACTATCTACCTTTTCTATTTTAGTCATAATGGTGGCTGTGAAGTGGTATATTAATCTCAGTGTGATTTATATTTCCCTAGTGAGCAATTATCCTGGGCATCTTTTCATATGCTTATTTATGATTAGTAGATCTTCCTTTGGGTGGATTTCTATTTACATCCATTTCTCATTTTAAAAACTGAGATATTTGCTTTTCATTATTGAGTTATAAGATTCCTTTATTCTACCTATAATCCTCCTTGGATGTCTGATTTGCAAAAATTTCTTCCAATTCTGTAAGGTATTTTGGCATGTTATTTATGACATTCTGTGAAACACAAAAGTTTTAAATTTTAATGAAATATAATTTTTATCTATTTTTTCCACCAGCCACTTTTGTTTTGGGTATTATAGGAAATAGACCTTTACCTAACCAAAGGGCCCAAAACTTGATTCCTATTTTTTATGAATTTCAGAATTTTAGCTTTTACAACCCATCTTAAGTTAATTTTTGTGTGTTGTATGAGGAAAGGGCCCAACTTCAACTTCTCATATAAAATCCAATTGTAAAAATTATAGTTTTCTCACTGAGGCATTAGAACTCTTGTCCAAACTCAGTTGATCATAATTTTAAGAGTTTATTTATAGACTTTCAACTCTGTAACCTTGTAAGACTCCTTTTCAGGTTTATATTGACACCAGACAAAATTTAGAAATCTTATTCTCTATAGTTTTATTATTTTCTTTCACTTTCTGTGCTGAGTTTTATGCATATTATGTCTACAAATATTTTAAACTATTTTTTATACTTCTGATTTTTAAAGAAAGTGAGGGGGAAAAGGTGGAAAAAACATAAATTTGAAGAGTATATTAACTTTTTCTTTTATGTTTTCTCATCTTCCTGTTCAGTTCTGTGGATTTTAGTTTTCCTTTGGTATTTCTTACTCCAAGAGAGCTATATTTCTGCCTATCTCCATAATACTAGTATCAGATATATGATTACAATTCTGTACATTGTAGATGCAGCAGTACAAACATACATACATACACACATATATATACACACATATAGATGTACTTATGTATGTATATTATTTGATGCTGCACAATCATTTATACTGCTACTCTTTTTTTCTGTATGTGTATAGTACATGAATTACTTTTTGGGGCTATTTTCTTTCTCCCTGAAGAATGCTATTAGGGATTTCTTCTCAAAAGTCAGGTCTGTTAGCAAAAAACTCTTCCAGTTCTGGTTTATCTTGATATGTATTTATTTCATCATCACTGAAGAAAGATCATTTTGCATGTTATACAATTTCTGGCTGTTGTGATAAAATTTTTTAGTGTATTAAACGGCCTTAGAGCATCCATTTTTTCTGATGAAAAATCAACTATTCATCTTTGGATTTTACATTTACATGACGAGAAACTCAATCTTTTCAAGGTTTTATTCTTTCATCTTTCAACATGAACTATGATATATATGTGCTTGTGAATTTCTTTGCATTTGTCCTACTGAAATTTCTTGAACTTTGGGTATTTATGGATTAGATTTTTGTCAATTTTAGGATGATTTTTGCTGTTATTTCAAATATTTTTTCTATTCTACCTCTCTCCTCTTTTGGCATTCCCATTAGGTTTATGTTAATGAACTTAATGGTGTATCATATTTTTCTAAGGATTTGCAAATTTTTATTCATTCTTTTATTCTCTGTATTTCTCAGATTTCATAATCTCTGTTGATCCATCTTCAGGTTCTTTTCTCCTTTCTCTTTTGCCAGTACAAATTTGTTGTTGAGCTCCTCTAGTGATTTATCATTTTGCTTTTTTGAAAAATAATCCACCCCACAATTTCCAACTGGAAAAAATTTTGTGTTCATTGGTGTTCTCTACTTGATAAAGCATTTTCATGTTCACAAGTCATAATGAGATCATCCTGTCTTTTCTTCCCTAAACATAATTTTCTTTAGCTCTTTGAACACATTTACAGTGGTAACTGTGATGTCTTTGCCTGTTAGATATAAAATCTGACCACTGTTTACAGGTAGTTTATTTGCTGTATTTTCTCCTTATATATGAGTCGTGCTTTCCTGTCTAATTCTATACCTCATATTTTTTCATTGAAAAATAGGTATTTGTGTTAGTCAGTCTTCTATTGCTATGAAAAATCCCAAGGAAAATCAACTTTATGGAGAAAATGTTTATTTTGGCTCATGGTTTTGGAAGTTTCAGTTCATGGCTAGCTGACCTCATTATTTTTGAGCTTGTAGTGAGATAGAACATCACACCAGTGAGCATGTGCTGGACAAAACTGGCTTGACTCATGCCAGACCAGAGACAGAACAAGAGAAGAATCTGGGGTTAAAATATAACCTTCAAGGATATTTCCCTGATGATCCACTCCTCAGCTAGACTCCACCTCTGAAAGTCTCCACCATCTTCCAGTAACATCCCCAACTGGGTCACTAAACTTTTAAAACACAAGATTTTAAGGGACAGTCTAGATTCAAACTGTAACAATATTTTGGAAATTATAGATACTCTGTTTACTCATTTCCTCTGCTCCGAGAGTTGTTATTGTGTCTGCTTGATCCTTTGTTTAGTAACTTAGATGAACTAATTATATGGAGCCTAATATGTTATTCCCCAGATGGTACATGGTACATCTTTGGTCATGTGCATAGTTTCCAGGTTCTTTCTCTCCTCTCCCCTACCACCTGCAGGTCCCATGTCAGTAGTTTTAGCTAATCTCTCCGTCTCCCTCTCCATCTCCCTCTCCGTCTCCCTCTCCCTCTCCCTCTCCCTCTCCCTCTCTCTCTCTCTCTCACTCTCTCTCTCTCCCTCCGTATACCTTTGTTCAACTTACCAGTTAAGCTTCCAGTTAGTCTTCTACTAATATCAAACCCAGATGTTAGTGTCCATTAATTGCCAGTTTATTATTCTGTTGTTTTCAACAATGCCCTGGGACATTAAATTGCTCCACTGCCTGATGCATTAAACATGGACTCCTTTATAGGCGCATTCTTTGAGCCTTGACCTTAGGCTTACCAGGGTTGTGCTTAGCTAATTCTTTCCACAGTGCTCTCTGTTACACTTCTACATGTGCTAGTCTTTCCCTTGTTTCTAATATGAGGGTACCAGGTTCTTTTTAATATCTTATCATCAAACTACCCACTGTTTTCAATAATGCCCTTATGCTTGAACTTCCCTATATTCTGTTCCAAATTCTATATCCTATCCAAATTCTTATCCTATCCTTATGTTCTCTGATCTTACAATCTATTTCTCTCCATGGACAGAATCTCAGGATCATTTTTCTAAAGCTGGGGCATGGAAAGTGGCCGGCTTCTCTCCATGGGACACTCTTCTCTGTGAGTGGGCTTTGGATCTAGAAACCAGCCCTACAGTGAGCCGAAGCAAGAGAAATAATGGCTCAGTATTACTCAGCTGCCGCTTCTACCCTACAAGTGGGGACTGAGTGCAAGAAGGTGCTCTGTACCGTTGCACCACAATAGATTTAAATTGCACCTTGTCTAGCTCAAGCTTGGAGAGGAGAAATGTTGGTATCCTGACCCCATATTAAGAGCTTGGAGGGGGGAGAGCCTTATGATTTTGCTTACATCCACTAAAAATAGAGCTTTCATTACATCGAACTGGGGTCCTTGGGGTTACAGGGAGACAGTCTTGTTAGTATTATCAAGATATGGTATATTTTCTTAAATAAAAATTCCTCCATTTTTCTGCATCCTCTTAGAATAATTTCCAGAGCTTTTAAATTTTTTTTCTTAAAAGAACTTTTACCACTTGTTGTTGTTTCAGTGAACAAAGCAGAGCTCCTGATGTTGTCATCCCAACTCGGTAAAGGACTCGTGTTTGCCTTAGTCTACATTCAGTCATTTACCAGAGTGTTATGCAGAATGGAAATTTTGTATGTCTTTAATTCTTACTAGAAATGCAGTTGTTTCTTTTTCTACATATCTGTACTTGTTAGGGTTAAGGACATCAAATATTCAAAGATCAGGAGCAGAGATTGACCAGTGGAAAATTCAGGAATATCCAGAAACATATAGCTGAAGAATTTCATTATTCCCAAAGAAGTGAAAATGCAATTTATTTTGCTAAAGTAAGCCATACACAAAAAGAGTTGAGCAACTGTGTAGTCCAGTAAGGATATGATTTACACTTTAAAATTTAATCTAACATTTAATTTAAAATGTAATTTAAATTTTTTGAAGACTTTTATAAATGTGGAAAGACAGCATCACTTGATGTCATCACATTTTAAGTGCTTATTCCTTGACACATTTCTTTCAGTTGAGTCCTAAGTCTCTCCAATTTTTACAAGTTCATTGAATTGCATTCTCCTTCCATCCACTCACAACCAAATCCACATTTTTTTTTTTTGGTCTTCAATGCCTTCATCCCTTTTGGCTACTTGGATCTGATTCTTTCCCTTGCACCTCTAACCTTCCATGTTTTTCTGATGGCACTCACTCAAACAATTGTCAATGTCTTGCTGTGTTCTTCCGCAGTTACTTTCACAATGCCACACAAGTGAGACTTTGGAGCCAAACTTATAGACACAGATTTCTTTTTAATAGTGTGTGTGCTTGGGGTAGGGGAACAGGTTTTGTATATTTAAACATTTTTTGTTTCTTATTCAGCAGAAAGGAGGATTTATACTATTGGAAACCTGGAGTGATAAAAATAGCAATGATTATCTTTACCCTATCTGTTTTTTACTGTAGCTGCTCAGTAAATGTAGTATATATTTCTGTTTGCTGCCTATTGGTGGACAATTGAGCATGTGTATACCAAGAGTAAGTGTCATAGTTTCTATAGGCTTCTACTAGATCCTTTGTATTTTCCAAAACATGAAAATTTGTCTAAGATCTTGGCAATGATTTTTCTAGGACCTAGAAGTTGAAAAAAGAATCTTATGACCGTGGCTTAGGGTTATACACTAACATATTTACTGTACAGTTGTACATTGGTGGAATCTAAGAGAGAACTGATGTAGTGTTCTACATTTGCATTCATTAACAGAACACTGGCAAGTGACACTGCATATTATTTTTAAAATATAAGTTACCATTGTTTATGTTGACCTCTTGAAAATAAAAATGGAAATATATTTTACCAAAATATTTTTTCTTTTGCTTTATAAGCATTATGTTTTCTCATTGGAGTTTTTTCCATTTTCTGACTCATAGAATTAAAAATTATATATAAAGAGTGATAGATAACACACAGATAAATATACAGAAAAACTTACTTTGAGATTCTGAAACATCAATAAAATGCTATAGAAATAGTCACACTTGAGTCAATAAATTTCCTTTCCCAAAATGTACATCAAATAACATATACCATATATTAGTCAGCTTTCCTGTTGTTGAGACACAAGTGCTGACATAAACAGCTTAAAGGAGAGGCTTAATTTGGCTCATAGGAACTGAGGACTTGGTCTGCAGTCAACTGGTCCAAGATAAAAGCATCGCAGCAGAACAGTGTGGTAAAGTAAAGCTGCTTAGTTCATGGTCACTGGGAAGCAGAGCAGGGGAAGAGCACTAGAGTGGAATAGGCTATGGACAGACTTGGCTATATAGCACCCAAGGCCATGCTTTCATGACCAGCAAGACACACCCAAAAATGTGATTTACTAACCTACTGGGCATTTATTAATCCAATGAAGTTGACAAACAAAGACTAATGGTCACAATCCACTCCATATCAACACCAGTACCCACATCTGTTTAAACTATGCTTAAGCTCCAAGGAAATAAGATAGCAAGTTTGTAAGTCCACCTACCATAATACAACTGTCCTATGCATAACTGAAAATGCAATAATACCTCCCCAAAGTCTCAGTAATTCTAGCATTTTTCAAAAGTCCACATCTCTTTTGAGACTCAAGAGAAACTTTGAACATGGACCCCCTCTATAAAGGTAGAAAACAAGTTACATAATTCCAAAGTACAAGGTCACAGAGTTAACACTCTCATTGCAACAGGGAGGGGCTGGGTGACAGAAAAGAGTTGAAACAGAGTAAGACTGAAACGCAAGATGGAAACACTGAGTCCTGTAGCTCCTATACATGTAATCTGGGAACAAAATGAAAAAATGTGAGTTCCAAAAGGCTTAGGCAACTGCAACCTATAGCCTTGCCTATTGTGGCCTGCAAAGCCTTTACCCTGCACTGGCTTTACTTACGGCCTGTAGCTTTCCTCAGCAGATATTCCATGTTATTTATAGCTCTGATTTCCTGGAGTCTCCACTGAACATCTGACTGCATTCTAAAAGATTTCTGCACTACCTTCACAGGGGTCCTTTTCTAGCTTTACTGGCCTTCTTTCAAAATCAGGAGGGAATCCTACCTGACACCACAATTCTTGCATTCTGCATGACTATTAAACCAGCAATATGTGGGCAAAACCAAGGCATGCTGTTAGTGAAACAGTAGCTAGGCCCTCTAGTACTATGGCTGCAGCAGCCTCTGAGTGCCTGGATGACAGGGTACAGTGAAATGAATCTCAAGGAACCAATTCCCTAGGAAGTCTTTCTAAACAGTGGCCCCATGGACCCTTTCTCAAATGGAAGACACACTTTGGTACCTTTGAGCCTTCAATGAGTAAGCTCTTACTAATTCCTGAAATATCTTCAAGTAGTTGTCTTCTTGTCTCTATATGAAGTACTTGATTTCTTTTTAATGGTGCTAATCTCTTGAAAACTCACATTTCCTCCGGCCCCAACTTTGGACATGGTTCCTTTTAGGCCAAAATTTAAATTTTCAGTGTTTTTGCTCTAACTTTTGCTCCAGACTTTCACTATAAATATGACTAAAGGCAGCCAGCAGTACCTACACCACAGCCTGAATGGTGGGCTGTTTGAAATTTCCTCCATCAGATTAATTTGTCCACCATCCTTAATCTCAGTCATCCGCAATTTCAGGATTTGAGCAAAACACAGGCAAATTTTCAATGAAGTTGACGTATTAGTATTAATGGTCACATACCATTAATACCACAAAAATAGAAAACTCTACAGAGTTATGAAAGCATTTCACTCTCTGCAGGCATGTCATGCCCCACCATAATCACTGCCATTTTATCGTCATGGCCACCACTCCAAACACTACCCTGAATCTATATCTCCAATCAGGAAAATGTCACTATGAAGAGAAGAACTCAGGGGCAGCCCTCTTACAAAGTACCTAGTCTGTCTTCATCTAGTTTAGCTAAGGTGGAGGAAGGAAGATTTTCTATTTAAACTTGGTCAAGGGATATAATCAAATACATATTCTTTATATGTGAAGAACTGTGCTTGGAATTCATAACTTCCACATCTCCATTTCAGTATAATATAAAGTACTATGGATTTTTTCATACCCAAGACATGTGGAAAAAATGCAGCAGTTTACCAACATTCTTCAATCAATGAGGTTTGGGGTTAAAATGTATATGTTCTGTGTAACTATAAGGGGAAAGACGAGGAAAGAGAATAAGAATGTTGGATAGAAGGAATGATGAAGGACAGAGCTGTGAAAAACTTAAGAGTCTGGGAAAGGAGCACAAGGATGAACAGAAATTCATAAACCAAGAAGACCTGACAGACCATAGCAATGATCTCATGTATTGAATCAAGCATCACCTGAAAATTTTTCCATTATCTGAAAACACCTGAGAATCTGGTGTGTAAAAGTGATCGTAGAAGAAAATTCCTTGCTTTCTGACAACTTTGTGAATGGAAGATCTCTATTTTCATATCAATGTCCACGGGTAACTGGTGCTGTAAAGAAACTTTTCAAGAATTATGTTTTGTTAGTGCTAATTCTGTTGGATGTAATAGTTGTTTCACCAAAGATATTAAATTACTGAATGAGTTACTAAAAAATGTAGTTCTCTGTAGATTTCTTAGGCTTCATGTCTTACTGATCTCCAAAACAGAGATGAGAAGCAATGACTCATCAAGCACCTTTGATTGCAAATCACTTTTTCATGGAGTTTCTCACTGGGTGCAGGAGCACAGTGAAAGGATACGTCTGGAAGAGGGAAATGTTCATTGAGTTACAGTACTTCATAGTTTTAAGCAAGTAAAAGCAAAATAGTTAAACTGTTTACCAGGCACCGGGAGAAAAAGGATAAAAGAATATATTGCAAATATTTTGTTTTAAATGGGGGAGATTTTTAAAAATCCTTAAAAGAGTTTGCCAATGTAAGAATGCCCTATTGCCAAGAGTGATGTACATGTGTGAATTTTCCTTAGCTTTTGTTAATTGAAAATACTACCTTGTGTCATAGAAAGAGTAATTTTAAGAATTTACAAAACACATACAAATTTTCCTTTGGCGGACAGCTCACCCACCCATTATCATTCATCCATTCAAATATTTCTTGAATATTTCCTCTTTGCCTTGCACATGGTACATATATAGGCACATGGCCACTCTGTGAGTACCAGAGTATCAGATCTTTGTTATGCATAAAGCCAGATACACTTAGCCACTTGGTTTAGAAGAGCATAGGCTTATAATTCTCTGCAACTGCCATCATCCCGAGTCCTATGATTGAACCCTAATTGCTTTCAAAGGGAGTCATTTTATCAATGCACCTTTTCTATCAACTTTTCTCTCACACAATGCTTCCTGAGATCATCTCCAAAATTAACTACTTGTAGTCTAGTCTTTTTTGAATGATATGCTTCAGAGTTAACCAAATTAAAATAGTATTGAGGACATTCACAATAACCCTTTTTCTGACTAAGGTCAGATTCCAAGGTAGCAGTGATTATAACCACATCAATTATGGAGAAACACAATTCAATCAATAATAGCATTCTATAGGAAGGCTCATGCTAATATCAATTGGAGAATTTTTTAGGCCCATATCTTGCACTCTGAGTAATTACTTTAAGGATGGCAATATGCAATGTATTAGCTATTGTTATTCTCCTATTATTTTGTTATGAAAATCCGTCTTACCTTTTTTAAATAAAATATAATACCTTTCTGGCTACATATGTCCTTCTTACATCTAGAACTTATTTGCCACATCCTAATAGCTATCTTAAGTCTTTACCTATTTCACCATCAACTCTCACTCTAAAATTTCATCTAAATCAGATAGGGGTAATACTCAAGGCACAATTTCTTCCGGGGCAAAATTCTTCAACATTGGACAAAAAATGATCTACTTACAAAATTCATTCATTCCAAAAGAAATTAATCACAATAAAAAAGAAGGCCATGGATCTCAAAGAGGTCTGAATACTAGCAAGATAAATATCTTTCTTTTTGAAATTTTTTTCATTTTAAAGAGAATTAAAAAATAACAAAATAACTACAACAAAGACAAAAACAAAGCAACAAGAAAACAATAAAAATGGTGCAGGATTTCAAAACAAAATGATAGGAACTAACAATGGCTATTATTTTGCATATTGTTATCTTCAATGAAGTTGCTCAGATTACCATATGTAGGAATGCAAGATTGATCAAACAATTAAAGAGAATAAAAAGTAATAAAAAAAAATTAGAAATGATACAAAGCTTCACCAAACCAGATGGTAGGAATTCAACAGTGGTTATTATATTGTATCTTGTTGTCTTCAAATTAGTTGTTCAGATTACCAGATAAAAGCATGCAAAATTGGTAAAGAAAAAAATGTACGCATTAACTGTTCCTTTCAAGAAATAGCAAGAAAAATTTCATTTTATTGTAAGGTGTAGAAAGTTCTTTGGTTGAGTGCTCTGTCTCATGAGCTCATCAGCATGGTAGCCCAGCCTTTTGGTCTCTGCACTCTCTGCAAATGAGGAGGTGATTAAGCCTTCTTAGACAGAGCAGGACCCAGTTCCTGAACCATTCTGGGGGTTATTCTTTCAATTTTCTTATCTCTCTTCCTTACCAGCTAGGCTGGCTATGTCTTTGCTGATATAAAATCCTCAAAAATCTTGTTGGTCTTTTGTGAAATTCATAGTAGTCCAAGCCATCAGGCAAGAGTCCTTCACAGATTCTCCCTGGATAACTCATTTCTGGTTTTGGCTTCTGTTGAGCTGGCTGGTGGGATTGATGAATCCCACACCTAGTTTCTTAAGCAAGTCACTGTCTAGTCACATCCTTGACATTCTTTCCAAAGCAAACTTCCTAATTTTCTGTAATATGGCCAGTTTGAGAATTTCCCAAATCTTCAAGTATTTGTTCTTTTTTGCTTAATGATCCCTCATTCAACATAGCTATACTTTCACACTTCACTATAAGCAGCAAGCAGAAACAAGGACATGCTTTGAACACTACTTAGAAATCTCAGCTAAAACTCAGTCTGTAATTTACAAGGCCTTTTTCCACAAAACAGCTATTCACTTTATAATAGAGGTCAAATTTTACTTTATAAAAAGGATCACTTTTTAGCCAGTTTTTAGTAATATATTGGTTATTTCTATGAGAAATCTCATCAGAAGTACCCTTAAGGTTCATATTTATATAAAAAGCCTTTGGAAACAATCAAAGCCTTTTCTATCACGTACTTCCAAACTCTTGCATGTTTATGGAAATCCAAAACCGCTTACTCATTATTAGGTACTACAGCAACATTTTTCCCCAGTAGAGAAACCTGCATTAAGGTGTCCATACCAAAGTATCACAACTGGATGACTTAAAAATAGAAATTTGGTCTCATCATACTAGAAGCTAGAAGTTCAAAAGCAAGGTGCAATATTGGCAGAATTGGCTCCTTCTGAAGGTTTTAAGGGAGTATCTGTCTCAGATATCATTCCTCGCCTTGAAGATAGTCATCTCTGTGCTTATATGGCATCTTCCCAATACGTGTGCCTGTGTCTAATTTTTCTTGTTTTATATTGTATTTGAGGCCCATCTACTCAAGCACGACCTCATAAAAGCGAATTACATTTGCAATGTCACTATTTTCAAATAAGGTCACATTATGAGAACTTCCTTTCAATATATAAATTTTGCTAGAGGCATAATTCCAACTGTAGTAATATCAATGACTAAAGCTGTGGTGATCATTTGTAAAAACCACCAAACAATTCAGGTCATTCTACCCAGATATCTGGCAGGATGGTACATCTACCTGCTCCTGAATGGATGGGTGATAGCTGGTGCTACCCTATGAGCTTTGAGCTTAAGTAATTTGTGTAACTCCTTCACTGAGCACATAATTGCTTGCCCAAAAATACTCAAGACTTTTCTTCTCCTTTGGGTAAAGCAGTCAGTACATTCCAGATAAGAGCTACATGGTTGCTTAACTTCCTGAGTAACTTACAAGCTGAAGACCTCTGCTCACATATGATCAATATACAGGGTGAATGTCAAACAAACCTTGCCTGTTTCACACTACTGGGACTTACCAGTTATTTGCAAGTGTAGTAAAAATTGGCCTATCCTTACTAATGCCAGCTATTTCTAGTGTATCATGAATGATACAGTCAGGATTAGGTGTTTAGTTAAATCAACAAACTCTTTTCAAGTGAGTTCTATGAGTGAGAAGCTATCAGGCATTGGTGATACAAAGATAATTATAGTTTCTGCCCTCAGAGAACTTATGAATAATGAGAGAGGGAGAGAAAGGGATGAGGAAAGGAAGAGGAAGAGAGTGAGCGGTGAGAGGGAGGAAGAGTGAGAGCAGGCACATGCAACCCAGTGTAGTTGATGATCTGATAAAGGCACGCACAGATTACAGAAGAGTGACATAAGTAAAGTAATGTAATGCCCTGGGGGAAATGGAAACGAGGTGGTCAGCCACTCAACACTTCTAATGCTGCTTCTAGTGTGAATGAGGAAGGCCTCAGCCTTCTGAGTGCTGCTCTTACAGGTGAGTGTGAACATGCCCAGCTCCTTTTCCCTTTATAAGTCTATTATTTAAAGCATTTGTTACAGTAATGAAATGCTGACTAATATATCTCCCAATGAATATTTGCAACAAAATTTGTGCTTTGATCTCTGTTTTCTGGGCAGACCCAGTTAGGAAAAACCACAATGTCAAAGAAATGTATCAAAGGTTTTTTAAAGTTAAATCCCAACTCTTAAAACAAACATAAAATGAAAATGTCAAAGATTTTATTTAACTTAGTAGCCAGGGAACCAGTAAGATATTATAACTGGTTCAAAGGGCAATGGAACACACTGCAAAAAATTAGCTGTTGTGAGTACTGCAATAGATTTTTACTTAATATGGGGAAACGAGTGGAATTGTTCTTTCCCAGCATGGAATTCATTTAAGTGTATTGACTGCATCCATTTGAATTGCTACTATTTATCTACATTTATAGAGTTTTAAATAGGTCAAAAATTGTGGGAGATAGAAATAATGTGAACAGGGTACTAGGTAGGACTTATTTATTTGCTTGGTAATTTTTAAATCCTCCCACAATTTCTCACAGATGAGGTAAGGAGGATCAGAGGAAGAACTTCATTAGGAATTCATGTAATATCCACAATGCAAGTCCTAAGCACCTAATCTAATGTGGAAAAAGGATAAACTAAAGGTACTTCTGGGACTCACCCTCTGAGTGGATGTAGGGAGCATGACATGAAGAACTGAAGGTCATACCATGTTTATGAAGGCAACTGAATGCCTCCACTGATTCAACGTGGGTGGTGGGTGGAAGGGGAGCTGTCAGTGACCAAATTTAGTACTGCAAGCATCTTACTGCTTTCATCTAGATGTAGACGTTATGAAGTAGGAGGCAGTGTAGCTTAGTGGCTAAGAGTATGGGCCTTGGATTCAATCAAACAAGACTTGAATCATGATTTACCACTTCCTGGCCATGTTAAGAAGTTGTGTAGCCATTTTGAGGTGAAGTAGGTTGTTTTTGCAAAGTTGATGTGAGGACTAACTGACCTATTTTTTGTAAAGATCTTGTTTTGCTGGTAAGCTCACAGTTATCTCTTAATACACAGGAGCTATTACTATGTAATCAGATTCAGAGGAGTATTTTGGGCTCTGTCTTTAAGCACCAAAGGTCTGGAATTGTATTGCTACAGGAATAACTCTAGTAAGCCCTCCAGGAGGATTTCTCTATCTATTAAACAGACCACAGTTATTACCTGCATTACCTTTGTCTTTGAATGTGTTTTAATTCTTATTAATTAAATGTGATTTGTATAAAGTTAGCATTTACCTGAAAATAGAGGAAAGACCACCAACAATATGAGTACCTTTGTGTGGATTGTTCACTTTCAATAGCTCACAAGAAGAAGCTACTAATGTTCTAAAATTTAAACTTAAATGTCAGTAGAGTGCTAAGTCAGTCATTATTCAAATATTCTTTTTTCTTCCATACATCAGGGTAGTGTATTGTGTTGTGTTGGAAATAGATTAGATTTGATGTAATGATTATATAAAAGAAAGGAATTTCCTGATGCCTCTGTAGGCTTTGGTCAGAAATGAATGCCTTTGAGGACTGGAGCATTGTGTTTTTGGTTCTATGGGTGTCTTTCTGCACGAGGATAATGAAATTCCCCATATGATTGCAAACTCAACTCATCTTGCTCTTTTCATAAGAATTTCAAGGTCATGGCCCTAGAAAAGGAGCTCTTGGTTTTGGTGGATTGGGTAATAAAGATCATAATGGTACTGATACTGGTACTGGTGCTGGTGGTGCTGGTGGTGGTTATTGCGGCAGAAAATGATTATACCATGTACCTGTATACACATACACATTTTTACTCACCTATTTCTAGGTGATAATCTCCTTTCTACCAAAGGATGTATGTATTCTTATAGTATTCATGAAGTTCTGGATAGTCTGTTAAGCATGAACTGAAAAGCATTAACCTGAATGCAAAAGAAGATGGAAAAAAGAAAAGAGGGAAAGTCCTCACTGCTTGGAAAGAGGTTAAAGATGGGCAGATCTCAGGGGCAATGTGACCAGCGATTCCAAAACTATCCTTCCATCTTCAGAATGAGGATGGCACTAGAGTAAACTCCAGGTCCCAGAGTTCTGATTCTTAAGAAAAGGATCTAATGACCTGAGTCTGACCAGAAGCAGCAGAGCTGTTGGACTAAAACGATATTGGAGAATCTGAGAGACTCAGTAACTGTTTATCACCCCCCCAAAAAAGAAGGAGTTTCCTAATGATATAATACTGGCAAGATCCAGGAATTTCATGTACCCTGCTTTGTGTGTGTGTGTGTGTGTGTGTGTGTGTGTGTGTGTATGCAAAACAATTAGCAAAACAGAATTCTGGGTTCATTTAAACGAGAGAGAAGTGTGACATTTCACAGAGTCTTGAAGCTTGTATTAAGAGTCAGGTGAACATACAATGATGACAATAATGCTAGGAATGACCATAACAAAAAGTAGGAGACATGAATGATCTGGGGGCTTTTATCCCAGAAAATTTCCATATTCTTACAATTCCAGCACAGGTATTATGCACAAATACCAGAAAGCAGGATAGTTAGTAAGTTGTGCAAGGCGGAGAAGCAAAGGAGTTTCACACCCAGGACTAAAGCACAGGTCTATTTGACCCCGAAGCTCATTTTTAAATGGCCACAGCAGAAAGTTTCACGCGCACTATCAAAGCTAACCCTGGGGCAGAAAAACCAGAGATCCGGCATGCAGCGGGGGTGCAGAACTGAGAAAAGATACCCACAGAGAAAAATCCCCCCTTCAAGGTTATCATTCTGAGTAATAATGACACTCCAAGGGGAGGAGAGTATGAAGTGCTGTTGGCTAATTAGCCACAAGTCAAGTGGAGATGGACATGATCAGACATAAGGGGTAGGTTTTTATATCTCAACCGAAGGGTGGTCTGGGAGGAAATGCAGGAATGGGCTGGGGGAAGAAGGGAGCCTCAGGTGGAAAGCTGTTAGGAAAAACTCTGAAGTAGAATTACATGTCTACCTCTTGGTTTTCAAAGCAGCTAACTCTGCCACTTTAACCACCTTGAAATTTACTGGTGCCTCAAGCTGGCTGCCAGTCTGCCAGCCTGGAGTGTGGGAAAAGCTGGCATCCTCCATGCTGTAACATGAGCGCTGGACAAATAAGCACAAGGTCATCGTGCCTGCAGCTGTGCCAAGTTGCTCTCAATGAGGAAGCCAAAGCAGCCCAATAGGGAAGCTGGGTGCACAGAAGAGACAAAAAGGGCTCCTTTGGTTGAGCTGAGTTGGAAGGTTAGTGCACTGCCTGACTTTTCTCCCCATTCCTAGTGTAGTTCTGTTTGACTTAAGGGTATAGCTGGTGCTAGAAAGGGAAATTTCTATGAAAGGAAATCCAGGAGCCTTAACACCTTACTTCACTGACAAGCAAACCTAATGCTAAAAAGACAAAGTAGCTGGCTAAAGGTTTTGACCCAATTTCTCTTCATCCTCAAGTCAATATTTTTATTTGCCTTTTCACTCGGTAGATTTCCTATATCTTATCTAGCTAATCTCTCATTCACCCGCTTAGAATTGATAAGTTAAGTAGACGTTACCAGTTATACGGCAACAACAATAAATTATCCAGTATCTCTTATTGCCGGGATGTGGGGGACAGTTTATTACAGGCTTTACTATAAACTCACAAACAAAGTAAGAACTAAATTTTATTCCCATTTCATAGATGGATAATATGCAGCTTAAATAAATTTACTTGCTGGAGACTGTGAAGTAAATCAGAACAGGAGCCAGAATTTGAACGCAATCAGACTCTACAGACCACCCTTCCCTTGCTGTTTCCCTTCGATCGTCAGGCTGGTTATTTCCTTTTGTGCTTCTACTTTACCTTCTCAAAAGTCTACCTGAATGAAAAGTAGCCTAAAATTCTGAAACTCCATCCATGTACACATAGAAACACAAATATCATACATACAAGGCTGTACACCGGCAAAACAAATGGAACACTTAAGTTTTTCCTTAGCTGAATCATTAGACTTGATTATCAGAACTGCACTATATTGCCGCGAAAGAACACTTCTGTCTCTGGATGGACAGCAGCCCTCAGTCTGTGGAGGCAAGGGACAAGGCAGAGGAGGGGAGCGAGAACACCGCCTTTGAAAACACGGCACTTCTGAGCTTACTCCACAGGGGTGCCGAGCAAGATGAGAAACTGACCCTATATGTTCAGTGGGAAAATCAAAAAGTAGGCCAAGTGCACATTAGTTAATATTAAAGTGAGAGTCTCTGGAATTGTTTCTGCAAATCCCTCACTCACTGGTCTAATTAGAGAAAATGGAGGATCCCAACGTATCAGTAATTTCACACCAGTGGAAAGCGTTGGAGTTACATAAAAGTTTACTTCAATAATCCAGGCGCAGGGTTATGCTTGCCTCTGAAGAGTTTGCCAAGGAGGAGGGGACACAAGTGACTGTTCAAAGCTCACAAAGTCACTCTCAAAATAAGAAATGAAAATCTGGCCACTGGTCACTGGTCAGTGTCATAGTATGAGATAATGAGACACCACAAATTCCGTTTCCTGCTTGCTGTCTAGCAGGCTGCTCCTCTCCCGCATAGGACCTACGCTTATATTGGTCAGAGTCACAGATTAGAAGCGGTGATCATCTGTCATCTGTGGCTAGGTAGAGCAGGATGGAAGAAATGAATTTCTTCTCCGTCTTTTCTCCTTATTTGCTTGTCTTAAAATACCAGTTGAAACATCAGTGATATGTGAGTATAGGAAGCAGCCTCTCTCAGCACCCTCGTGCTTTTGTCCCAGCCGTGTGCACTAATAATGCCTGTCTGCCTGGTTCTTCACAGTTTATATAATTCCTTCATCAGGACCTATTAATTACATTCACATCTACAAACTGCTGGAATGACCAGACATTTTCAGCTGAAAATGAAGAAATTAACCTGCAGGTGAGCTCAGCAACTTTCCCGACATCACACAGCCAGGGAGTTGTGAAACGAGAGTTACAAACCTGGGTCCTTCGATTTCTAATTCCGCTGAATTGCCCTCCCCCCACTAAGTCTTTGTCGTTTGAACACTAGTGTTGTTAGTTTTCCTATTAATCGTGTCTCTCTTCATGAATCTTTCTCTCTCAGCAAATGATAATATAGTACATTTTTTTTCCAATCCTGAGTGATTTTTCAATAATTTTTAAATACTCATCAGTAAAACATTTCTACAAGGTCATTAAGTCCTTCACAAGCCCGTTAGAGGGCCACTTTACAAGCAGCCAAAAAACACATTAATACATTCTTATGTGTGAAGTAGGTTAAAAATAATATGTACACCAGAGATAATGGAAACATGTTGACATTTTAAGGTTATGACACATCTGAAGTTACCTTAATTGTAATATCAAGCAAATTAAAGATTATCAAGCACAATGTCCCTGAACATACTGGAGCTGCATCTTCCCCCATTTGACTAATTGCTGTGACACTTGAGATCTCAGTGTGATGTTTTCCTCCACACAAGTGCACAAGTGGGGGCCACAGCGCCTCTTTAAATAAGCAGGCGGATGTGCTTAAATAATAAATTAATTCATCTCCAGAAGCCAGAGTCACAGCCTTGATCCTTGGACCCTGCTACAAGCACCTTGTGTCAGCTGAACAAAAGGGAGGCACAGAAAGTTTTGCTTCTTTGAGCACACAGAACAGGGAGGGTACGTTCACCTTGCTCTAGCTGCAAGTGAGCCTGGTAGTCAACGGTCCTTCCAGTGCTACCACGAGGAATTGCAGGGATCCGCAATCTCTGGCTCCCAGAGGGGAAATATTTTAGGCTTTGTGAACAGGGTAGTCTCTGTCACTATTACTCAGTTCTGCTGAGGAAATGAGAAATCACTAAAGATCAGAGGTAAGTGAACTGGCATAGATGGTATTTCACAAACAGTTGCTATATTTGACAGCTAGAAGCACTGTAGGTTACCTGCTCTTGAGGTAGTGGATGCAGTGTTGGATGGATGCAGGGGGCCTGAGGAGACAGGCAAGACTATGGCTTGGCCTCAGAAGCTTCACTGGCCTCCAGGATGATCTGTGTTTCCAGTAGACTGAGACGATGAAACTTATTTTTGTAGAGCAGTCAGGGCCTAGATGACAGTAAAATGAGAGATGACTGAGTTGGTTGGCTGGAGGCCCTGTCTTCGTTTGAGCTCTTCCCCAAAACAGAGCCCAAGATAAAGATTTAGATGCAAGCAGTTCATTTTAGAGATGATCCTGGAAAGCATGTGTGGGGACAGGGTAGAGAGACAGCAAAGTAGAGACAGTTAGCAAAGCATTTAGCAGTGACAGAGTAGGCAAGGGGGAGTCAATCCTGAGGGGAACCCGGATACTACACGGATACACCACAGAACAGTCATGCTGAAGTGGCAAAAACTGGAGTGCCCATCAGGGACTCCTATTCCATATTGGCTGATGATTACTGAGGAGGAGCTGGCACTTTGGTCTGGTGCATAGACCAGTGGAGTGCACTGCAGTGGGAAAAATATAGCCTCCAACAGAGAGTCATCAGTGCTGCCCGGGGCAACCTCTGTGTAGGCTAAGGGCTTAGAGCTAGGGCTCAGAGGTAGGACTTGGACAGCTCCCATTAGGGCCCAAGAGTGAGAATGTGGGGAGTAGGCCTGTTGAAGAGGCACAGGGGAGTGGTGGGGATTTTGCCCATTTAGAGATGATCCATCAGTTTTAAAGAAAGGGTTCATTTGGGGGCACTGGCAAATGTTTCACTCTTTCAATAAGAGTCTGAAATATTTATTTTTATGTAGTCTTCCCACTTTTAAACCTTAGGAACTAATTCCAGATTTTAAACACATCATTCCCTGAGATCAAAAAACATCAGAGCTATCATGATGTCAAGACCCTCCTACATCAATCAGAAAACAAAAGATCAAGGATCCCAAATGAATGAATGAATGGATATCGGTTTAACCCCTTCAAAATCATTTATTTTCTTCAGACTTTGCCTACAAATGTTCTGCTCCTTTTTCATTTGCGCTACTGGTCCCAGCCCTTATCAATCCATTTATGAAGAAGAGAGAGAGATGTTTTACATATTCTCCTATTATTCTTTGTTTTTACCATTTCTTTTTCTTCCTTCCTTCCTCCCTCCCTCCCTCCCTCCCTCCCTCCCTTCCTTCCTTCCTTTCTTCTTTCCTTCCTCCTTTCCTTCTTTCTTTTCTTGTTTTCTGAATGCCCACAAATTGTTTTCTATCACTTAGACTCTGAATATCTCTTATCTTATTTCAAAATCTTATCATTTCTTTCTATTTTATGGTCTTATCACCTTTCCCATTGGCTTAGCTGCAAGCAGATCATACTACAGCTAATTGCTGATTTCAGTTTATTTCAAAATTCAAGTACATTACTCTTTCTAAAACACTGATCTGATTATATGGTTTTCCAATTTAAAACCAAAGGAGGAATTTTCATTTTCTAATTATTGGGAAAAGTGGGGATTAGGGTTTGTAACAGGCACCAGTGCATTTGGCCCCATTGGTATCACTCTGCAGTTACAAAGGGCCATATCAAGCCACTTGCTATTCTGTATGTCCTTTTCCCTGGGTCTTCAGTCCATTCTTAGTGGCAGCAGTCCTTCATGCTTCTTCCTCTCAAGGATACATGCACATGCTCTGTCCTCTCAGGAGCCCTGGGTTTTCTGGATGCCAGAAAAGAGAAAGATTGGTCTGTTATGTAGAAATTGAAAAGACATGTGATGCCTACCTCCCCCATTAGTTTACAGAATAGAGTATCCCAAGTCAAGCTCAAAGAAGTAAGATTTTCTTGAAGTTTGTATTCATCACAGCCCACTGGCTCTGTCTCCATACCTCTCCTAATTTAACCCACACATCACCATAGCATCTACTTTGCATAATAAACAAACAGGACAGAGATACCCTTCAATATTTCTCCTTGGTGATCCTCTAAAAAGAAGGTTATTCTTTGGAGCTCAGGAGGTCTTCGTACTTGCAACATGCAACACCTGACAATTAGTTCTGTAACAGTCCCCAGATGCATCCAGGTGCTCAGACACTGAGGCACCAAGTATATCGCTTGAATCTATGAGTGTCTCTGCCTCATTTCCAGCATCCACACATCAAATTAAGAAGAGCATTACAGTTACATAAATCTGATACAATAAATGTGGCCAGAGAAAGATCTCTTTATCTGACTATATTCTGATAATAAAGGAGAGTATTCAAATAAACCAAGTCAAAAGGAAATGCAGAACGCAGCCAGATATTGAGATTCATTCAGTTCTCTCTCTTAAGGTTTAAGAGAACTGTGATCTGTCCTAAAGGTTTTAACTAGCATTCCAGGGTGCAGGGTGCAATCAAAATAAGAAGAGACAGCTGAAGAGCATGTAGGACCCTAAAAACTGCCTGTGAGTATGACAGTGACTATAAAGGTGCCACACCCAAGGACCCAGGCTTTCTTCCAAGGAGGAAAGGCCTGAACACCTCAGCCTGAGGTTGGGACTCACTGGCTTCCAGGTTTCATTTGAGCGGCCCCTTCCTTGGCGAACTCAAAGCTGTAGCTCATCCATAGTCTCTTGTCCACTGTTTTGCTTTCCAAGGTTTTCCTTTCTTATGGTCAACCCGGTCTGAACATAGGAAGTACACAGTTCCAGAAATTAATCATTTGCAAGTTCCAAATTGTGTGCCATTCTGAGTAACATAATGAAATCTCAGGCTGTCCCACGTAGGATGTGAATCATCCCTTTGTCCAAAATTATTCACCCAGTTTATGTTTTCTGCCTTTTAATCACTCAGTAGTCCTCTGGGACAGCAAATCAACTGTGGCAATATCAAGGTGCTTGTGGTCAAGAAACTATTATTTTACTTAATAATGGCACCAAAATACTGCAAGGATCCTGATGCTGCCAAAAAGAAGCCTTCATGAAGTGCTGTGTGTAAGAGAAAACAGCGAAAGTCAGTGGGACGAACCAGAAAACCATGGGAAAAACCTCAGACTCATTGGATCTCCTTACTCTTGTTTTACAGTTTGAAATTGCTTTTATGTTATTTTGAATTACATGGGGAAACCCATTTTTTTCAGAATTTAGAGTCTTAAAAATCTAAATGTATCCCTGAATCTCTGGGTTTTTTTTTCTTTGAACAGTTTAACTCATCTACAAGTATTAAGCAACTACTGTGTGCCAAGATTTATGCTAAATGCTGAAAATTTAAAGAAAAAATTGTTCACGCTATCCCTGTACATCTGCTTCAATATTGTACTTCAAGTTACTTTTCTTTTTCCTGTCCAATATTTCTGAGAAGACCTTCAGTCTGGTTTTCTTTGGCTTTGCAATCTCAAGAATTGCTTACAGCACTGAAGTTTTGCCTTGTGAAATATTCAGCCCTGTCTGGGGTCTATTGATACTTGACTGCAACCCCAGCTCCTCAGAAGTCTGAGGCAGGAGGATCACAAGTTCAAGGCAAGGCTGGGCAACTTCATGAGACCCTCGCCATAAAAGAAATATTGAAAGGATGCAGCTCAGTGGTAAAATGTCCCTGGATTTGATCCCCAAGCATTACAAAACAAAACAAGCCTCCAGCCTTAACCAAGCAGGTATGGAACACGTCTAACATATTGATGGTGATCCCAGCCTATCCTAAGATAAGGAATACAGCTGTCCCAGTGAAAACACTTAGAAGCTCAGTTTGGCTTTCTGACATGTTCACAGCAACAAACCCAAACTTGTCTAAATTTTTTTACTTTTAATTTTCTTCCCAACAAACATAACTGTTGGTTGTTATTGCTGAGGAGAAGGACTGTGATGCAGAGATATCAATAGAAGGGACTTGTTTCCTCAGGTGCCTCCAGCAATGAAAGGTAAATAGGAGATAGTGATCTACGACCACAGTGCTCTTCAGCGAGCATGTAAAGAATGTTAGCACTTTTGTCAACCTCAGCTGATTAATGGAATAACCTCTTTTGGCTGATACACTTTCTTTAAAATGTGCAGGTGTTTTGGTATGGGAAAGTAGTTTGTTTTGGTGAGGGAGAAAGGTACCTCAGAGAGTTTTTTATTTTTAAAATCCCTCACAGTGTGCCAGAAGGCACCTGTGAGAGAGGGCTGCCCAATCCTACTCTTTTTTCATAACAAAGGGACCTGGGAATGCGAGGAGGGAGGATCAGTCATAGGTTGACCAGAGCAGTTTGGTTTTGCTGAATGATTTTGTGCATTTTAATCTTTGCTCAGTTAAAACTGGTTCATTTATAAGTGTTAAAAACCTGGGAGCCAAATGTGTTCACATGCAAGCTACCCAGGATTGGGGACAAAGAGGCCCACCTCACAGCTGAATCCTTTTTAAAAGTGAAATCCTGTACTCAACAACAATTCAGGGAACATATACACAGCGGTGTGGGAGAAGGCGGTAGGAGGTGTCTCTCATTTTGTTTATGGTAAAAGTTGGAAGCTCCATCTTTCAACTTTTATGTTCATCAGATTTGTTGGTCTGAAAACATGGATAAGGAAACTGTGAACCCTAGGTTGATGGGATTTTTTTTTTTTAATTTTAAGGAGATATAAAGGCAAAATCTCCTTATGATTATTGTATATGATTTTCTCACTTGATTCTGAGAAGAAGCTGAACCTAGGCAAAGTGCTAACAGTAGTCACGGGGAAGAGCAATGAACACTTTGAATCTTACCATATTCTAGGCGCTGCCCTTCTCATGTTCTTCTAAAAGACCTGCAGTAAAACTATTTCCTATTATCCTGACAGAGAATTGATAATGTCAAAGGGTAAGCAGCTTAACCAGAGTCAGAATATCCTGCAAGTGAGAATTCAGATCCAAAGCTACCCACCACCTTCTTCTGCGTCAGTACCACCCACCCTGAGCCCCAGGGGTGACAGCGCTTATGGTATTTTACTGCAATACAACAAACAAAAAGCAGCCTTACACCTTGAGCCTTTTTCTCCCTCTTTTTCCTTGTCTCTCTTCTCCTGACATATTGTATTTAAGACACACATTGCTGTTATAAATTCCTGAAAAACACCGAAACCTTCCACTGTATTCTCCTATTCTCTGATAAATGATGAAGTAGCTATTTTGTTGGAAGCATTAGCTTGAAGGTGTAGCAGACATAAGATTTCATAAGCTAAGAAAAACTGTAATTACAGTGTATGATTAGCAAGGTATAGCGTGCGTATACATATGCATGTACTACGTGCACATATAAATATGTGATCCTATATATATATATATATATATATATATATATATTCTTTTGGGGGGTGCTACATGTCAACAACTCATATTTAGAATGGTGTTCATGTGTTATCATATTTTCTCCAAAAATTAAGGTTTCTATCCTAACATGCTTGGCAGGAAGGGTAATTTTGCATGCCATTAATAAAAATGAGTTAGTCAAGGTCACAGAGCTAGTCAACAGCCAAGCCAAAGACTGAAATTGAGGTCTGCCTCACTCTAAAGATACGCTCTTAACCTATTTGCTGTGTTAACGATAAACTGGAAATGAACCAACTATAACACATAACACACACACTTACACTTAGGCAGATTTTTTTTCTTCTGAAAAACATCCAAGAGCAGCATATTTTTCTGTTTTTCCTGAGGATGTCTCTATACCTAAACTGTCCAATAAATAAGTCATATTTGTCCATGTAAACTTGAATTTATTGAAATGAGTTGCAGTTGCTCAGTCACACTAGCCCTGTGTTAACTCTTTGATAAGCACCAGTGGTTGGTGGCTATAGTACTGGACAGCACAGGAGTAGCCTATTGCCATCACTGCCGGAAGTTCTACTGGACAGTACTGCCCAGATCCTTTCATCTGCTGTTCTGTGTGTAGCGAACTGGTAGTAAAAGATCATGTAATACATCCTCATTAGATGCCCCTATTTAAATACAGCACCCTTCCCTATGAAGTATGCACCTGCTTTTGCTGAAAGAGTTTTAATGAATTCACGCATATCTATTCATTTATCATTTTTCTTGGATATCTACTCTTTGCTTGGAACTGCGTAACACCAAAGGAAGACAAAACACAGTGCCTTTCCTATGGGCAGGACATAAGCTAATGCTAGAGACAGATGGAAAATAATGGCATTTCTTTATAGTCTGGCATGAGCTGCACATAGGTGAATGCAGTGGCAGTGGGACAACAGAGAAACTGGTCAATGCCACCATCACCAATATTGCTGTCATCAAGGCAAGGCCTCTATCTTTTTACAGTTCAACACACCCACCTTTCAAAAAACACCTTCATGGAAGATGCATAAATATCCATTGCAGTTGCTGTCCTCAGACTTGACTTTTCCCTGTCGTTGCTGCTGAAAATGGCACTAGGCAGTTGCATGAAACACCAGTGAGCTCTACCCCTATAGCAAGTGGGCAGCGCACTTTCCCTGTTTCTATTTTGCGCATAAGACATCATTTTAAAATCACTCTGAGACCTGGGCAGCCAAATACAAACAGATTTAGATCAGACGGACTTCCCACTTGCCCGCAATAAATCATTTGAAATTAAGAGCACTTCCATTTGGAGCCAGGCAACGTGGGAATGCTAGAGGGCAAATGCCGGGGTACATGGGAGGAAGTAATAGCTGGCCCACAGGCAAGGTGGAGGCTCTGCATGGCTCTCCATTAAGATGCCACTTTTGTTATAAAGGAGAGTAAGCAATCTTTATCTGGAGTCTGCGTGTGTCGGCTTGTGGCTTTAAATAAATAATTTCTAGCTCTGTACTTCAGTCTCCCTTGTCTAGTTAGAGTTGCAAAGGGAAAAATAAAATGGCAAAGTTGTACCATTGAATTACCCAGAGGAATGATCTTAATATTTGACTTGCAAGCTCTGATTAATACTGCATAGGTGATGCGTTTTCTATGGAAGGCAGGAAGAGGGATCCACGTGTTGTCTGGAGAAAGCTGAAGCCAGCTCCACATAACAGGAATCTAAAGAGTTCATCCTGGGGATCAGAGAGTCATTCAGTAGATATCTCAGGATTCTTGAATTCTTCCCTTGAGAGTCGGGAGCTAAGAACAGCAATCAGAACAGAATGAGCCCATTGTTTAGAGAAGATGCGTAGGTGGGAGGATTTCCTCCAACATACCATGGTGTCTGCTTCACATTTTAGTTGCCACCAGTTCCAAGGCTCATTTACATATAAAGCATCTGGAATAAGCAAAACTAATTTGAATCTTCTTTTATAAAATGTTAGCTGGATTAAAGGATCAGGTAGCTGGTTCCTTTACAAGATTCACTGGAGGGAAGTCAGGTAGAGAATGAGATAAAATCATTAGGCCTGTCCCACACTGGCAACTGTTCCTGTGTAAATTCAGTCTCTAAAAGTGTGTATTGATCTCGCGTCCCCCTTTTCTCGTCTCCAGGTTTCACTTTACAGTGCAGAATTCTCTAACTGTAGATACACCTGCAGCAACTCTTATCTATCCAGATTCTTTTGTTCCTCTAATCTTTGGCTACATCACAGAGATGTGAGGACACTTACAAGATGTCCTACTTTAAACACCTGCAGAGGTCATTGCTACAGTTTCAACTGGGGACCTATGTCTGCCAATGCTTCTCCCCAGCCCCTAGCCTTGTGGTAAAGATATTATCTGGCAAAAACAACACTGGCACCATTCATGTACACAAAGGCAAAGTCGTTTTGAAGATTTCTTTTAAAATTTATAACAAAACACAGACATATAGCTAGAAGGAATCTTAGACATCACAATTAATTCCAACACAAACATTTACCAGAGACAGAAATGGAAACACAAAGAGGCAGGGACTTCTAAAAAGTCATACGTGTAGTTAATGGCAGAGTCAAGCTTAGAATTCAAGACTTCTCATTTCTAGCTCATGGTTCTGTCCCTTACATGTCTTTTCATTCCATTTTATTCAACAAGTAGTTATTCAGAAACATTTATGAGTGGAGTGTGTTGGCACACAGCCCTAATCCCAGCATTGTGAGAGGCTAAGGCAAAAGGATGGCCAGTTCAAGCGCAAACAGGGTATTTAGCGATTTAACAAGACCCTGTCTCAAAATAAAAGATAATAATGTAACAGTGGGAAGACGCTTGGAGGGGTGAAAAAGGGGAGAGAGAGACAGAGAGAGACAGAGACACAGAGAGATAGAGAGAAGCAGAAAGAAGGAGGAGGAGGAGGAG